>JANUWF010001720.1:0-100000 GCA_026120185.1 Voacanga thouarsii | reverse complement strand
TCTTCTGATTCCCATGTGGCATCCTGCGTGCCATGGTGCTTCCACTGAATTTTAACTATCGGTATCTGCTTATTTCGCAGGGTTTTGACACTGCGGTCCAATATCCGCACAGGCTTTTCCACGTAGCTCAGATCTGGCTGTAACACCAATGGCTCATCATTCAATACATGACCGGGATCCGCATTATACTTCTTCAATTGTGACACAAGGAACACATCGTGGATTCCCGTCAACCCATCCAGCAAGTCTAATCGGTAAGCTACTGGTCCATTTCTTTCCTTAATGAGAAACGGCCCCAAATACCTCGGATTCAACTTTCCGCCTTTCGGATGCTTCAATATTCCCCTATTCGGAGTCAGCTTTAGAAATACGCAATCTCCAACTTGAAATTCTAGATCCCTTCGCCGATTGTCCGCATAGCTCTTCTGTCGGCTTTGAGCCGCCTTTAACCTTTCCCGAATCAGTTTCACTTTATCCAACATTTCTTGGACACAGACCTCTCCGATTTTGCTCACATGACCATCTTCCATCCAACTCCAATACAACGGTACCTGACACTTGTGCCCATACAAAGCCTCATATGGTGCCATCCCAATTGAGGCTTGGTAGCTATTATTATACGATAGCTCCGCATACGGCACACACTCGATCCACTTATCCCCGAAATCCAGGACACAGGCTCTCAACATATCTTCTAATATTTGGATCACCCTTTTTGATTGCCCATCAGTCTGCGAATGCGCTGTCGTATTGAATTTCAAATTCGATCCCATCGCCTCCTGGAACTTTTCCCAAAAACGAGAAGTAAACCTCGAGTCTCGGTTGGATACTATGCTCGAAGGTACTCCATGAAGTCGGACTATCTCTCGAATATAAGTCTGAGCCAGCTTCTCCATGGAGTCCCTCACATTTACCGGTATGAAATGGGCTGACTTGGTCAGTCGATCCACCACAACCCATATGGCATCCTTCTGAGTCTTTGACATGGGGTGTCCGGTGACAAAGTCCATAGTCACCTCCTCCCACTTCCTTTTCGGCATAGGCAATGGCTGCAATAGTCCTGCTGACTTCTTATGCTTCACTTTACCTTTCTGGCAGGTGAGACAGGTCGAAACGTACTTGACCACATCTCGCTTCAGTCCGGGCCACCAATAAGCTCTCTTCAAATCCTGATATATTTTGGCCTCCCCCGGATGAATGGCATACTTGCTCTTGTGTGCCTCCTCCAAAATTCTGTCCTTCAATTGCGACTCCCCGAGTACACACAATCGATCTCTGAAATGGAAAATTCCCGCTTCATCTTGACGGAATTCATTGTCTGGTCGCTTAAGCTCCTTATCCTTAAAGATTTGAAACTCGGCGTTGCTTCGCTGAGCCTCCACTATTTCTTGCTTCAAATCCGGCACCAACTTCAAGTTGCTGATGACAATTATTTTGTCTCGCGCTTCCGCCCTTCCGTCCAATACGTCCTGAACTACTTGCATTTCTTGCACCTTCAGTCTGGCCATTCCAACTTTTCTGCTCAGGGCGTCCGCCACAACGTTGGCCTTCCAGGGATGGTAGTTGATCGGGCAGCGGTATTCCTCCAAGAATTCCATCCACCTTCGCTGCCTCAAGTTCAGATCCTTTTGGGTGAAGATATACTTCAGACTCTTATGGTCAGTGAACATCTCATATTCGGCTCCATACAAGTAGTGTCGCCATTTCTTTAGGGCGAACACTATAGCTGCCAGCTTCAGATCATGAGTGGGGTAGTTCACTTCATGAGGTCGCAACTTCTGAGATGCATAAGTAATCACTTTTCTGTCTTGCATCAACACCGCCCCCAGTCCTTCCTTTGAAGCGTCGGTGTACAGCGCATAAGGTTTGCCTTCCTCCGGTAGACTTAATACCGGTGCTGTCATCAGTCTCTTCTTCAATTCTTGGAAACTCTTCTCGCATTTTTCATTCCACACAAACGGAACATCCTTCCTCAACAAACGGGTCATTGGCGATGCGAGTGTCAAGAATCCCTTGATAAATCTTCGGTAGTACCCCGCCAACCCTAAGAAACTCTGGATCTCAGTAATATTCTCCGGTTGCTTCCAGTCTGCTACCGCTTCAACCTTAGCCGGGTCTACCTTAATTCCCTCATTGGTCACCATATGACCAAGGAATGCCACACTGTCTAACCAGAATTCACACTTGCTGAACTTCGCGTACAGCTTGTGCTCCCACAGTTTCTCCAGCACGAGCCTCAGATGCTCTGCATGCTCCTCCAGACTCTTGGAGTATATCAAAATGTCGTCGATGAAGACCACCACAAACTTATCTAGATAGGGTCGGAATACTCGGTGCCTCAGGTCCATGAATACTGCTGGAGCGTTAGTTACCCCAAACGGCATCACCACGAACTCGTAATGTCCATAGCGGGTGTTAAAGGCTGTCTTGGGAATATCGTCTTCTCTTATCCGCACCTGGTAGTAACCCTGCCTCAGATCCAACTTGGAATAGCAACTGGATCCTTGCAGCTGATCAAACAGCTCGTCAATCAGTGGGAGGGGGTACTTGTACTTAATCGTCAAATTGTTCAGCCCTTGGTAGTCGATGCATAGCCTCAAGGTCCCGTCCTTCTTCTTCACGAATAGTACAGGCGCTCCCCAAGGTGCCACCAACTCCTCTAACTGCTCCTTCAATTCCTTCAATTCTGCCGGTGCCATTTGGTACGGAGTCCGTGATACTAGTTCCGCCCCCGGAATTAAGTCGATAGTGAATTCCACCTCTCGGTCGGGAGGTAGAGAGTCAAGCTCCATTGGGAACACATCGGGAAAGTCCATCACCACTCCGGTGTCCTCCAGAGTACACTGGTCCTTCGGCTTGTTTATCACGTAAGCCAGATAATCTTGACAACCTTGCCTCAACAATTTCCGGGCCTTAGCCCCCGCAATCAAGTACTTCAGCTCTTTCACTCTCTTGCCATTAAATTCTAACACATCATAACCCGGGCTGACGAACTGAACTGACTTATTTTTACAGTCTACCCCAGCCCCATGTTTGGCTAACCAGTCCATCCCCAAAATCAAGTCATAGTCCTCAATGTCCAACACAATCAAATCTCCCTCCAGGTTTTCTCTCCCTACTTTAATATTACAATCCTTCACATACCGATCCGCTTGCACCATTTTCCCCAAAGGTGTGCTTACTTCTAAAATGAAGGGTAGCTCCACTCCATCCCAACCCAAAGGACAAGCACACAACTTGTTTATATATAAATGAGTAGAGCCAGGATCAATCAAAGCATTAACGGAACGTCCTTGAATAGTGAACGTACCTTTTACCACCGCTGCATCGGCCCCAACTTCCTCTCTGTTGAGCACGAATACCTTGGCCTTCACTTGCGGCTTCGATGCTCCATTCCCGGATGCTTCAGTGGCGTTGGCTCGGTTGGGCCCCGGGTTCTGAGCCGGGTTTCCTTGCCCGACCCGGTGCAACTTGGGGCAGGTGCTCCTCAGATGGTTTGGGTCACCGCAATGATAGCATTTTCTATCTCCGCCCTTGGACCAACAGTTTCTCTCGGTGTGGCCCTTCTTCCTACACTGCCTGCACGATGGGAGATTCGGTGCAGGTCCAGTTGGTGCTGTCCGGGCCTGCTTTCCCCGGTTCTGCCATTGATGATTGGCAGGGCGCTTGTGGGGTTGCGGCTGTCTTGGTGGTTGGAAAGGCTTGGCCACCATCCTGCTGCGGTCCTCATTCTCCGTGCGAGTAGCCGCGTCTACAGCCCCCGAGTAAGTTGTCGGTGGAGTAGGTGCCAATGCTCTCCTCAACTCCGGTCTTAGCCCTTTGACGAACTGCCTCATCCTATTCTGCTCGGTATCCACCAATCTTCGGCAGTATTTAGATAATTGCGTGAATCACGCCGCATATTTAGCCACTGATATGCTCCCCTGCCTCAGATTCTAAAATTCGTCCTCCTACTTCTCCACAATCCACTGTGGGATGTACTCAGCCCTGAAGGCTTCAACGAAGTTGGACCATGCCCATTCTTGCTCATCCACCACCCAGTCCTCTTGGACCCGCTGCCACCATGCCCGAGCTGACCCTTTCAATCAAAAAGCTGCAAACTTAACCATCCGCTCCTCTGAGTACTGGAGCGTTGCGAAAATGTCCTCCATTTGCTCGACCCATTGTTCGGCCTTCTGATCTTGTTCGGCTTCACCTATAAAGATAGGCGGTTGGAATTTCAAGAACTTCTCTAACGCCTCGTCTTCCCCTCTAGGGTTCCTCCGCTCGGCCAAAGTCTGAAGAATCTTGGCCACCTTACCGAGTGCCTGGCCCATTGACACATCTGCCAGGGCATCCGTCCTCATTCCCATCTCAGGATCACTTCGTCCATTACCCGGTTTAGGTGATTGCATCTGCTCATTTTCAACTTCCGGTGCTACATGGTCTGCCTCCGGAATCCTTTTGGCTGAAGAAGCTGCACGACGCTTAGGTGCCATTCTAAACCATACCCCAGATGTCCAGTGAATGCACTCAACCATCAAATCATTTTAGTTATGCATACATGCATGGTTAAGTGTGAGTAGAAAGAAATCGTATGCAAACTTATTTAATTGCTCAAAATTTTGATTTCAAAAATTGACTTGCATAAATCTAAAATTGTGAACAAAACATAGAATTGAAAATCTTTGACAAACTAGTTCTCGAAAGACAGTAATTAAATAATCATCCAAGCAAAATAACTCCTAACTCTCTAATCCTCATCGAACCCTCATCATCGGCCTCATACAACCAACCTCCAGTGTTCTTGGAAAAATCTACCCCATCCCCACTAGCAAATCCCTCTATTGGTTCCTTCCCAGGGCGCCTAGAGCTCTTACCGGGCTCAACTCGACTGAAGGAAAGGATGAATGAAGGCCTAGGTGGAGACTCATAGTCGATCTCCCCCGAGTCATCACTATTTGCTGCTAAATCCATCTCAGGATTAGGAGGGTGGGGTTCAGGCTCCACTATCATCACCTCATCCTCACTGTCAGAGTTTATGTCTATCACCGGGATTGGAGGTGGCTCTAGGATCTTGACCTCGTCCTCACTACTATCCTCCATAAGGTCAATCTTATCATCACTGTTATCCACCATAGGGACAACTGGCTGAGGAGCAGGCTGGGGAATTGGAAGGTCCTCCTGGTCTAGATAGTAAGGCGGGTGCCACTGCTGCCCTTTCCTTGCTGTCCTAAGCTATCTAACCATCCTACAACATCAACAAGATAGGTTAGCTAAGATTTAAACTTAAATAAATAAAACATATATCATCAATATTTGCCTATAACCTAGGCTCTGATACCACTTGTAACATCCCGCTACCTAGGCCTGCCAGGGCCAGGGATGTCGCCCCGTCCAAAGGACAATGGGTCTTTATAACTAGGACACACAAATATAATAGCGGAAATAAAATGATACTTCAACTTAAAATTTATTACAACCCGAAAGAAATAATAATAAATCCAAGAATACTCAAAACAAATCCATAATAAAAATTCATCCGCTCTCAACTCCCCCAACATTACATAAAATAAATCCTCAGAAAATTCTTCCAAAGCAGACAATATATAGCTACTCATGCCCACAGCAGGATGGACCTGAAATCAAGAAAAAATGGTGGTGAGACAGAAATCTCAGTAAGTCCGTGTATGCTTTGGGTGTTTTGGGAAAACAATTCGTGGATGCAAAGTGTGAAACCTTTATAAGAGAAATACTGGCAAGCAATAACATTAGTCAAAAGCAAGAGTGGCGTTTTGGCTTTTCCAGCCATACATAAGTAATAAAATCAACCACTCGAAAGAAAGGGATATGGGTTACCACACGTTGGGCCCCATAACCGGTCAGAATGCCGACACTTTGTGCAGACTGACAAAAGTAGGTGATTGACCTACTGGGCAAGATACTCCTCATTCTCTATACCCAAACAACAACTGGGTGTCCATTCCGGCAAACCACAGTCACTTGACTGAAAACAAACTGCTAGCTCAGACCGGCATGGCTCATTGGACTGACATCTTATCCGGGAAGGACTCACCCCTCAGAGGTGGCCACCTACTGAGAGACTTACCCTAACCCTTCAAAGACTAGTCCTAGTAGTCCACCCTTGTTGAGTACTCAATGACGTTTCCCACTTGGGAAAAAATGAACAAAACACTGTTCCACATGAAAATGGCAATTTATGGCCTTTCCAAAGTCTTTAACAAAATCAGTTTTAGGAAGAGTTTGAGTTTGAGTAAATCTGCTCATTGGCTTTTAAATATTTCAAATATTTGAAATAAGAAAGGATTAAACCCTCAATTGCCTTTACATAAATGAATGTCCACGCACTCTACACTTGGCTTGCCATAATAAACATTTTGCATCAAACAGGTTTTATGCATGAGCTTACCTGATTCTTGCTCACAATAACAAGGTCTCCAACAGCAGACCTAACCCCACATGGGCAAATACAAATCACAATCAATTTCAAGCCCCACAAACTACTTCCTTAATTTTAAATCGACTCAATTTACTACTACCATGATCCTAGTGTCCCAAACTTTAAGGTTAAACAATAAGTAAATAGGTTTAAGAGTTGAGCCTAGCACAATTATTTAAAATAATTAATGGTTTGGGAAATAAATTTAATAAGTTGAAAGCTTAAATCTTGTTAGGAAAAATTTAGAATTTATTTGATCAAGAGTTCTAGGTAGTATTAAATAAAATATTGATTTATTAATAATTTAGTTGTTAGAAAATAATTGGTAGCTAAAATTATTTGAAAATAAATTTAATGAGTCTCAGTTGAACAAGATTAAATAAATTCTTAAGGAGTTTTGATTAGAAGATAATAGTCAAATTTTTAGTAATATATATTCTACTAATTGTAATTATTTTCATAAAGGCTTTAATTGATCTCATTATATTAAGTAATATATATATATATATATATAAATAAATATACACACATATATATATATATTATTTTTCTAGCAAAAATCATTATTTGTTTGACTAAAATATCCTTTATATATATGACAATCTAAATCTACCCTTCCTAGGGGGGTTTTTTTTTTCTTTCAAAAATACTAAGAGAAATTATTTTATTGAATATTTTATTCATGAAGTAAAAATTTGTTCAGGGACAACTAGATCATGATCAAATTCCCATGGCTAACCACAATCAATACATACACAATCCTTTAATTCAGCAAATCATCCAAATCATGCATACAAGAATAGATCTCAACTTATCAACACATGATCTAACCCATACTAGCATAAACATGATCATGGCTTCAATATTAATCCATCATGAATATAAACCCTATTCACCAAATGTGACATAATCTCCAGCATACTACATCACATATACTACTTATGACATGCATCAACCTCAAATCATCATATAATCATCCAAGACAATCCTTCCATGCATAAATCCCAGCTCCTTCACAATCATACATATATTCATACTCCAATCTCAACAATATATATATATATATATACTCAAATCCTATCACCATCCACCTATTATCATTATCACCCTAGAGACATAATTCTAGAGTTTAAAAGAAGGATTGATGGTACTTACTTGATTGATGAATGCCTCGAAGGAGTTTAGAGTAGATCTCAACTCCTAGATATCTAAGTTTATCCATGGGAGATGGCGAGAGCATGATTTATGGAGAAGAAGTCATCCGGCCAAGGGAGAGGAGTTTCGACCGTGAGAGAGAGAGAGAGAGAGAGAGAGAGAGAGAGAGAGAGAGAGAGAGAGAAGAAGAAGAAGAAGAAGAAGAAGAAGAAGAAGAAGAAGAAGAAGAAGAAGAAGAAGAAGAAGAAGATTTGGAGAGGATGAAGTTGATAGAGTAAATTTACCTTGAAGATGTTCTTGTCCTTCACAGAAATTTCTGTTTTTGATCCGAAGTAGCTAGATATTTTGAGGAGTTTGATGTTAATAATGGTGTTGATCGACTCACAGCAGTGAGTAGATCAAATCTGGAAGTTCTTGAGAGGATTTGAGATGGTTTGAAGGGGTATTAAGTGTAGGGAAGAGGTAGGTGTTCTTGGTGTAGTGTGTGTGTTCTTGGAGCTTGAGAGATTTCGAGAGATTGTAGTGTGTTGCTGCCGAATTTCTGTGAGAGATAGGGCTGGCCGAAATTCTGTAGGGTTTAGGGAGTTGTTTCTCTGATTTGGACGGGAAAAGGAAAAGTTAGTTGTTACAATCTTTGAAGAATATTTTTGGGAAGTGAATTTGGAAACTAAAGATTCTAAGAATATCTTGATTGTTGGACAGCTTTGGAAGTCTGTCATGGCTGACTGTTTGAGCAGAATTTCTGTGGGATTAATGCTGGTTTATGGAAGCTTATGGTGGCCGAAAGTAGGGTGCTTAATGGTGAAGAAGATATCTGGTCAATTGAGTAAGATTTTATGGAAGGTTGCTAAACAAGGATGGCTGGAATTTTGGAAACCAATCAAGCTAAATTGCAGGGATTTGTTGGAGAGATTTTCGAACAGCCATTGCTGCCTTTCGTCCAGAAGCTTGAGGGAAACAATGGAGCTCTGTTAATGGAGGTTTAACGAAGGTTTTGACAGATTAGGGCTGGTGTTTCGACTGGAAGAAAAATAGGAAACAAAGCTGGAAGTTTGGACTGCCCAGAATTTAGCTGAACAGAAATTTCTAGGCAGATTTTCAGCTGCCACTTCTAGCCGATTTGCAGAGAGCTTGAAGGGGGATTTCTGGGGTATTCAAGGCTGGTTTCCAGCTTTCTTTATGGATGAAAAACATGGCTAAGGTACTGAACAAAATTTGGAAGAAATCAGCTTGGTTTTGGACCTCCAAAGTAACGATTTTGCCCAGAATTTTCACTGGTTTTGCACAGCCTTTGTGCAGCCCGAAAATCGCAGAAATAATTCATGTTTCAAACTGATCTTAAGGCCATTTTTCTGGCAGCATTTGGGAGGGAAAGTCAGCTAAGAAGCTTGACAATTCGAAGGTACAATAAGCTGAAAAATTTCAGCTCATTCTAAGAAGTAAGATGAACTAGTCTAGAGTGAAATTTCAGCAAGCTTACTAGAGGGATTTTTCCCCATGGAATTTCCTACCATTCTTCCACATTTTTCAGACCATGAGAAGCCTTTTACTAGGACATCTTGATAGAACATCTTGATCAAACCAAGGAGTTGAAAATTGAGGAAAATTGAGGAAAATTAAGGATAAAGGGAAAATGAATTCCCTTTAAGAAATTCGAGTAGAGTAAAGGAGTGGAATGAGAATACTAATAACATGTCTCTCTTAGGACCATCATCTTTACCTTACTCTAAGCTCATAAGACCGAAATTTCCTCCACTAAGCAAAAATAAATTTTAATCTAGCTAAAGCTTCTATGATGGAATTTGAACCCAAGACCTCAAGAATTAATTCTAAAGCTCTAACCACTACACCACAACAACTCTTGTTGATATTTTCACTAGAAAATTATTTTCTTTTCAATCCACAGGCTATCTCCCTCTTTTCACCTCGGGCAAAAATTACCATCTTGCCCCTCTCACACAATACTCACCAATAAGACTTCTAGACAATAGAACCCGAATCCAAAACACATAAAAATCATTTGAAAATATATTTAACCATGAAATAAATTATGATATGCATCCCAACCCCCTTACTCTAAGTTTGGTTTTGACCGAGGTTTCACAAATCTCGTAACTAAAAAAATAAAATGCTACAAAAAGGTCATGTTATCTTTGCTATTTCTTCATTTTTCCTTGAGAAAATTGCTCCTTGAAGTTAGTATATTGCTTGGGAATAAATTTATCTTGTGATTGTGGTGAAAATGGGCTTGAATTTGAGTAAAAATATTGGTTGGTTTTGAGTGACGGGATTATAACCAAGGTATTTGATAAATGTTCCATGAGGATACTTTTTGCTATAGTTGGGAACTTTGATTCTTAATTTTCATTTCTTGGGATATTGGGACTTAGTATATTATTCTATTGTTGAATTCCATGATCATTGAACTCAACTTTATTAGTGCACAGTTGTGATTATCTTGTTCTTCATAATCCTAGTTCTTGTTTCTTTGTTCTTGCTAACTCTTGTTTGTTTCTTATTTAGAAGTGTTTCTTTGTGTGTCTAGTGTTTGTTATTGTGTTGATTGAGTCCATATTTCTTGAAATTCTTGATAAAAAAACTTATTTGCTTGAGGTGCCCAACAAGTGTTTGTTGAAATTCCCCTAAGACCCCCTAATTGGAAAAATCCATTGATTTGTGCAATTCACTAAGTTGGATTAAATTTTTAGCTATTGGGGAGAATTGAGATTGAATAAGAAGGCTTGAGTATTGAGAAAAAGGCAAGAGGGTGAGCCTATTACTAAAAGAGCCTAAAAGAGCAAACACGAGCGTGGAGTGACCAACCTTTAAGAGCCAACACACAAGTAAGCAAAATGAGGATCCATTTTTCTTTCTAATCTATTTTGTTTTGCAGGTATAAATAAGTAAATATTCCACAACCATGGCCTATGATCAAGAGATCTCTAGGCCTAACCTAAGTGGACCTAGTAGACCTCAAGAAGAGTAAATTGATGCTAGGGTCTTGTGTGATGACTTGCAAGTTATGATGAGGACTATGCAAAGTGGGTTTCAAAACATGACAAGGGAATTGATAAATCATCTTAGACAATCTTCTATCGTCGTACAAAGGAGAGACCAAGAGCGATTTGAAGTACCTAACCCTAGGATGAGGGATAGTGATGCCCATGCTCCTCTGTTAAATACCCAACAATGGGAATAGTGGGATGAGCACTCTATCAGGGGATTCCAACAAGCTCCTATGAGAGGGGGAAGACATGGTATGAGAGGAGGACGAGGTAGGGGTCAAGGAAGGAATGGTGGGAACAACCTAAAGGGATTAGAAAGAGAGTTTGAGAGAGTTGATGAATGGTATGAGGGGGAACAAGTTGAAGCATTTGGGGAACACAATAAAGGATGGGGTAATAGAGGAGGTAGGAGAGAAGGAAATGATGAGGAGAGGGAGTTGAACCATATTAAATTGAAAGTGCCCACATTCTATGACAAGAGTGATCTCGAAGCATATTTCAAGTGGGAGAGCAAGATGGAGATCTTCGTAGAAAGTCATACCTATAGTGAGAGGTCAAAGGTGAGGTTGGCTATCTTGGAATTTTCGGAGTATGCTTTGGTTTGGTGGGAGATAGTTAGTGTACAAAGGAGACAAATGGGAGTAGAAACCATGGCTAGTTGGAATTTGTTGAAAGATATGATGAGGGCTAGGTTTATACCACACTATTACTACAATGATCTTTACCAAATGCTCCAATCACTCAAGCAAGGGAACAAGAGTGTGGAAGATTACTATAAAGAGATAGAAGTAATGTTGATAAGAGCTCAAATCAATGAGGATCCTAAGGCAACAAGTGCAAGGCTCTTGGGAGGATTAAATAGGGAAGTTGCCAATTTGGTAGAATTGCACCCCTATAAAAGATTGGAGGATATGGTGTATGCCGCTGTGAAGATTGAGAGGCAATTAAAGAGGATGGCATTTACTAGACCACCACTTTCAAACCCCAACACTACTAGCAAGATTCTAATTAGGAAGGATGAAGCCCTTAAGCCATTCCAAAGGGACTTCAACAAACTAAGGGAGGGTTGGAAACCTAGAGAGGATTGGAAACCTAGGGAAGGTTAGAACAAAGGCAAGGAAAAAGCTATAGAGAGACCACAAAGGAATAGGGATATCAAGTATTTTAAATGCATTGGATATGAACATACTTCCCATGAGTGTCTAAGCAAGAGAATGATGTATACTAATCCCTATGATGAGATTTCTACCGATGAATAAGAAGAGGAAGAAAGGTACCAAGAAGACCAAGAGGGAAATGGGGATGAGGAAAGTGATGAAGGGGAAGTTATTGGTCAAGAATACTCTTTGGTGGGAGTTACAAGAATGTCATTGAATTCACAAGCCATTGAAGGTCAAGATCAACAACAAAGAGAGAACATTTTCTACACTAGGTGTCTAATCAACAAGACCCCTTGTAGTGTCATTGTGGATAGTGAGAGTTGCACTAACGTGATTCGTGCAAACTTAGTTGAAGAATTGGACATGAGATGGATTAAACACCCCAAGCCCTATAAATTTTTGGTGTCTTTTGAGATGGAAAAGTACAAGGATGATGTGCTATGTGATGTGGTACCCACGCAAGCAAGTCAATTGCTCCTAGAGAGGCCTTGGCAATACGATAGGCATGTAAAGCATGATGGGAGGAAGAATACTTATTTCTTACTCAAGGAGGGAACTAAGTTTACTCTCACCCCCATAGCCCCTGGTGAGGTGAACAAAGATCAAGGAATCATGAAGGAGAAAGAAAAGAAGAAGGTAGCGCAAGATGTCAAACAAAAATAAGAAATTAAGAGGAAAGAACAAGAGAGGAAAGAAAAAGAGTTAAGAGAGAGGATGGACAAACAAGTACATTTGACGATCAAGGATAGGAGTGAGTAAGGACAAGAGATGGGAGGTAAAAGAAGAGTGAATTACTTTGCAAAAGAAAGTGAGGTCATAGAGGCTATAAAAGCTAAGGAACTGGTTATTCTTCTTTGATGCAAAGGTTCTTATGTTTCTACTAATGATTCTACATTATCTTTGCCTAATGAAATTGCAACTATTCTTCAAGAATTTAAAGACGTTTTTCCAAAGGAGGTGCCCGGAGAACTACCACCCATAAGAGGGATTGAACATCAAATCGACTTTATGCCTGGAGCTGTCATCCCCAACCGACCGGCATATAGAAGCAACTTGGAAGAGTCCAAGGAATTGCAAAAGCAAGTAGAGGCATTATTTGAGAAGGAACATATGAGAGAGAGCCTAAGCCCATGTGCGGTTCCAGTTCTCTTGGTGTCCAAAAAGGATAGGACATGGCATATGTGCGTGGATTGTCGCACTATCAACAACATCACGGTAAAGTATCGCTATCCCATTCCTAGGCTAGATGACTTGCTTGATGAGTTCTTTGGTGCACACATTTTCTCTAAAATTGAATTAAAATTTGGTTACCACCAAATTAGAATAAGAGAATGGGATGAATGGAAAACGGCTTTTAAAACCAAACAAGGGTTGTATGAGTGGCTTATCATGCCATTTGGTTTGTCTAATATTCCTAGTACTTTCAAGCGATTAATGCACCATCTTTTGAGGGAATTCATTGAAAATTTTGTTGTTGTGTACTTTGATGATATATTAATCTATAGCAAATCATATATGGATCATTTGAATCATGTTCAAAATATGCTTATTGCCTTCCGAATGGAGAGATTGTATGCTAACCTTGAGAAGTGCTCTTTTTGTTTGGAGAGGATTACATTTCTTGGGTATGTTTTGAGTGTCAAAGGGATTGAGGTTGGTGAGGGAAAAGTAAAAGACATCCAAGATTGGCCCAGCCCTACTACTATTACCTAAGTTCGTAGTTTCCATGGGCTAGCTAGCTTTTATAGGAGGTTCATTCAAAATTTTAGCACCATAGTAGCCCCCACTACAAGAAAAATGCACTTTAGCGACGGAAATTAGCGATGGCTTTGTTACTGTCGCTAATTTTCGACGGAAAAGCGACGGCAAACAAAAATTTTTAATTTCAATTTATTTTTTAAAAATTTGTCAGAAGCCATAGCTAATCCCTCGCCAATTGGCGAGGGATTAGCTGCGGTAAATGAAATTAACACTAATACTAATTAATTGTTCAAATGTCGTAGCTAATCCCTCGCTAATTAGCGAGGGACTAGCTACGGCTTCTTGTCCCTCGCCAATTAGCAAGGGATTAGCTACGGATTAGCTAGTAGCGAGGGATTAGCTACGGTAAATGAAATTAACACTAATACTAATTAATTGTTCAAATGCCGTAGCTAATCCCTCGCTAATTAGTAAGGGATTAGCTACGGCTTCTTGTCCCTCGCTAATTAGCAAGGGATTAGCTACGACATACGTAATTAGAACTTACACTAAATTAATTGAAAATGCCGTAGCTAATCCCTCGCTAATTAGCGAGGGATTAGCTACGGTATCGTAATTAACACTAATACTAATCAATGCCGTAGCTAATCCCTCGCTAATTAGCAAGAGATTAGCTATAACTTATTGTCCCTCGCTAATTAGCAAGGGATTAGCTACGGCTTCAGAATCCCTCGCTAATCCGTCGCAAATCCTTCGCTAATCCGTCGCTAATTTATAAAAAAAATACTATATAATTAATATAAAGAACAAAAAATCACAAGAATATCAATAGCCTAGTGGTGGAGCACGTACTCCCCCACAATAAGGACGCGGGTTCGAGCCCCGTGTCCGACATAATCTCAAAAAATTATCTGGCGGGTCGGGTCAGGTCGGTGGTCGGGCCGAACTGGTTACGCCGGGTCTTGACTAATTAATTTTTTTTTAAATAAAATTCGTTGGCCGTCGCTAATCCGTCGCTAAATTTGGCCGTCGCTAAATTTAGCGACGACCTTAATTGCAAATTTAATTATAAATATCATTACTTAATATCTTTAATTCGTCGCTAATAGCGACGCCAATCTTAGCGAGGGTAAGAATCCGTCGCTAAACTCAATTAGCGACGGATTAGCGACGGATTTGACCGTCGCTAAATTGTTGTTTTCTTGTAGTGCCCTCTAACCGAAGTGGTAATGAAAAATGTGGGATTTAGGTGGGAGGAAGCCCAACAACAAGCCTTTCAAACCCTCAAAGACAAATTGAGCCAAACTCCAATTCTTATTCTTCCTAACTTTGAGAGCATTTGAGATAGAGTGTGATGTAAGTGGGGTGGGAAGAGGTGCGGTCTTGACCCAAGATAGAAAACCCATTGCATACTTTAGTGAGAAATTGTCCGGGGCAGCCCTCAATTACTCTACCTATGACAAAGAGCTTTTTGCCTTGGTGAGGACCCTAAAATATTACTAACACTACCTTTTACCAAGAGAGTTTGTCATTCATACCGATCATAAGACCCTTAAACACCTCAAAAGTCAACAAAATTTGAACAAGAGGCATGCAAGATGGATGGAGTTTATTGGGACATTTCCTTATGTTATTCAATATAAAAAGGATAAGGAAAATGTGGTAGCAGATGCACTATTTCGAAGGTATGCACTACTAAACTTTTTGGATGCTAAACTTCTTGGTTTTGAACTTGTTAAGGAATTGTATGTAGATGATGAGGAGTTTGGGGATATTTTTCATACTTGTGAGAAATGTGCATTTGCTAATTATTATAGGCATGATGGTTTCTTGTTTAAGGAGGCAAGACTTTGTGTGCCAAAGGGTTCTATTAGGGAGTTGCTAGTTAAGGAGGCCCATAGTGGAGGACTAATGGGGTATTTTGGTGTTACAAAGACATTAGGCATCTTTAATGAACATTTCTTTGGCAAAAAATAAGAAAGAATGTGAAGAAATATTATTCTCAATGCATTACTTGTAGGCGAGCTAAATCTAGATCTCTTCCAGATGGTTTTTATACTTCTTTGCCCAAACCTAATGTGCCTTAGGTTGATATTTCAATGGACTTCGTCTTAGGATTACCTAGGTCCAAGGGGGGTAAGGACTCCATATTTATGATTGTTGATCGATTCTCCAAAATGGCTCATTTTGTGGCTTGTTTCAAGACTAATAATACGTCATATATTGCAGAGCTTTAAGGAAATGGTGAGAATGCACGGGATTCCAATGACCATTGTCTCGAATAGGGATACTAAATTCCTTAGCCATTTTTGGAGAGTATTATGGAATAAACTTGGTACTACTCTTGTTTTCCACAGCTTGTCATCCTTAAACAGACGGACAAACGGAGGTGGTCAATTGAACACTCACCTAACTTTTGTGGACCATAATCAAGAAGAACTTAAAAAATTGGAAGGAATGCTTTCCACACATTGAGTTTGCTTACAATAGGGCTATTCACGCTACCACTTCTTATTCTTCTTTTGGAATTATGTATGGTTTTAATTCTCTAACTCCTTTAGATTTGGTTCCCTTGCTTATAGGTGAACGGATGAACCTCGATGGAGCTAAGAAGGCGGAAATGGTGAAGGCACTCTATGAGAAGGTGAAAACAACCATTGCAAAACGAAATGAAGAGATTGCCCATAAGCGTAATCAAGGAAGGAAAAATGTGTCATTTGAGCTGGGCGATTGGGTATGTGTGCACTTTCGCAATGAGAGATTTTCTACTCAATGACGGAGCAAACTAGATCCAAAGGGGATGGTCCATTTCAAGTTTTCGCCAAAGTTGGAGACAACGCTTATAAGATAGATTTACCTGGTTAGTATCATGTTAGCACCAATTTAAATGTTAGTGACCACTCTCCCTTTGATGTAGATGATGGCAATGATTCGGAGACGAATCCTTTTCAAGGAGAGGGAGATGATGAGACTCCGCTTCATTATGTAGGTCAAGATCAAGGAAGGGGAGGCGTGACCGTGCAAGATTAAGGACTGATGACAAGTTCTAGGACCAAGAAGCTTCAAGATGATTTTCAATTGCTCATAAAACCATGTTTGAGGATGGAAGAGGGTTGGAAGGTTAAGGAAGCTAGCCAAGAGCTCATTTTGATGACTATCCAAGAAGGACCCCAACAACAACTTAAACCAACTTTAACCTGCACACGAAGGCTGAAAACAACGCATAACCGGCACCGGCTTAAGAGCCCTAGCCAGTGTTGGCTCCAACCTGGGCAGCTATTGCTGTCCCGCGTTTTTTATGTTTTCTCCGATTTTTCTCCATTTTAAATGTTTTGTATAGACCTATTAAGACCCTAAATTGTATTAGAACCTCAGGGATTACTTGGCCAGGGCTAGGGTAGTATAAATACAACTTTTAGTGATTTGAAAACATAATTCACACATTTTATTCAAATTTGAAGAGAGAGTCTTGAGAGGCCCTAGCCTCCTTGTTCATCTTGTTCAAGACTATGTTTAAGGCTTAGTCCTTATGAATGAGTCTATAAATCTTTTAGATAATCTAATGTGGTTTCTTTCAATGGGTCTTAGTTGCGTTGTTCTTCTAAGGTTTGTTTGAATTTCATTACTTGGGTGCCTATTTTCTCTATTCTTTTTGTTCTTATTTGCCTTTGTTGCTTCAAAGATATTAGAGTGAGATTATAGTAGAACTTTCTACTATTCTTGAGGATCTTTGAAGCCTAGTTCTTCAAGGGTTTGAAAGAGGGTAGATTGTTAGTTTAATTTCTCCTTTTTGTCTCAAGAAATTCACTGTTTTGGTCCCATGGGATAAACTGAACTCATAATCAACTAAACTATCCACAACACTAAGAAAAAGCCCACTCATGATCATATCAGAACCTCTTGGAGTATTTCGTGCCACCTTCTGGGATTATTCTCTAATGACTTACGGATCATGATGATCAGGGTTTTGTTTGTATCTTCAGCTTGACCATTGGCCTGTGCACAGTAAGGAGATGAATGTTATAGTTTAACTTTGAATTGAGTCAGAAAGTTGGGTACCTTATCCCCTATGAACATGGTTCCTTGGTCAACCATTATTGTTTCAGGTATGCCGAATCGGAAAAGAATACTCTGCTGAAGGAAGACGTTAATGGTAGACTAGGCTACCTTGGTCATGGCTTGTGCCTCTACCCACTTGGTGAAATAATCTGTTGCCACTAAAATAAAGGTGTGCCCTTAAGTCGATGGCAGGTGAATCTTGCCGATGACATCTAGAGCCTAACCCCTAAACGGCTACGGCTTGATGATATGATGTAGTTCTGTAGAAGGTACATGAATTAAAGGGCCATGCTTCTGATATGCCTCGCATCCAGCTGCATAGGATACACGGTCCGTGGTCATAGAAGGCCAATAAAATCCATGACGCTGCAGTGTCCATTTTAATTTTGGACTACTTGATAAGCATCGCATAGGCCTTCATACACCTCGGCTAATGCATGTGATGCTTCTTGCTTTAACAAGCATTTCAACAGAACTCCTGAATAGCTTCTTCTGAATAGATCGTTCCTTATTAGCACAAAGTTCAATGCCTTCCGTTTTAACTCCCGTGAAACCTGACTAGTAGGCTTTCGTAAATATGAAATGATATCAGAACATCATTCTTCTTCATGTTCTTCTCCTAATATTTGCGGAAACATTACTATCTCGACTCTTTTCTTGAAACCCGAAGCCATCTGAGCTAGATCGCTTTCCCCTTGGTTATCAACTCTAGGAATATGAGTCAAAATAACTTCCGAAAAATGTTGTAGCAATGCCTTTACTTCCTGTAGCTTATCCAACAAAACAGGATTAGTACATTTGTACTTACTTGAAGTATGTCGGATGATAACTTGATAATCTCATGTTATATTAACCACTCGTGCATCCAAAGCTTTCAGGATTCGAAGTGCCAAAATGGGGGTATCATATTCTACCTAATTATTTGAAGTCATTTTCGTAACTTAAACAGAATTCTTCCTTGTCGTCCACAAGGGCTACAAGGATCAATCCAGCACCTGCCTTATATTGGGTGCTAGACCAATTGAATTGCAACTTCTATGGTTTGTATAAAATGTATTCCTGTGCCTCTTTTTTAGGTTTGGGCACTTCTAAACATAGATGTTCATCCAAAAAATCAGCTATGGCTTGCCCTTTCATTACTTTCAAAGGCAAGTGAGTCAGGAAAAAAATCATGTAGCTTAATAGGCCATTTTATTAAACGTCCTTGTAGCAAAATGTGGTTTAATAGGCATTTGATGAGATCAATTTTGCACAAGACTTACACTTTCCTAGGTAATAGATATTGCTCTAGTTTCATGCATGTATATTATAAAGACAGGTATAGCTTCTCAACAGGAGAATACCTTGTCTTAGTGTCCGTCAGGTTCTGGCTGAGGTAATACACTGCTTTTTCAATCCTCTGTGCATCGTCCTATGCTAGCAGACAGCCAATAGACTCTTGAGCTTAAAAAATGTACAATTTCAAGGGTACCTTATCACTCGGTGGCATCAAAATTGGTGGTTGTGACAAAGCCATCTTGATCTAATCAAAGGCCGTCTGGTGCTTCGGCTGCTAGATGAACTCTAGAGGCAACTTTAAATGGAGTAGAGAAGAGAACACCTTTTTATTTCTTGTAGCATTTGCTAGAAAATGTCGCAAAAAACTAATCTTCCCTAAGAAGCTTTGGAGCACTTTTTTGGATTGCGGTGGCCTTGCCTGTAGAATACCCCTTGCTTTATTCTGGTCCACTTCAATTCCTCTTTGGTGCACTAGGAACTCGAGGAAATTTCCAGCTGACACTCCAACAGCACATTTGGCGGGGTTAATTTTTAGCCTATGCCTACACATTCGGAGGAAGGCTTACTCCAACCACCATAGGTGTTGTGAGAAAATGGGGTGACTTAACCACTAAATCATCAATATAAACTTTCATAGTCTTGCTGATGAGATTATGAAAAATGAGGTTCATGGCTCTCTAAAAAGTAGCTTCCGCATTCTTTAAACCAAAGGACATAACTAGCCATTCGATAAACCAATAGAACCTGAACATCAAAAAGCTATCTTCCGCGTATCGTTTTCAGTTATAAATATTTGATTGTAACCAGAGTATCAATCCATAAAACTTAAAAATTGGTTTCTTGCTGCTGAGTCTACTAACATATCGGCTATCAACATGGTGTATTCATCCTTTGGTGTGGTGATGCATAAATTTTGAGTGCATATAATCATCAATTTTAAATCCATCTCGTAGTCAAGTTTTAATTAAAATATTAATCCCAAAATACACATGTAAGTAAGTATACTCATTCCAAGCATAGTATAGGGAATTAATGAGTATCGATCCTCAAAGAAATAAGTACACACTAATAATTTTTCATTCATTGTTTAACCGAACCAAATAAAGTGAAAAATAATTTTAAAAAATAAAAAATATATATACAACTCAAGAATGCATGTTCTGCAATCTAGACAACAATCCTAGAAAACATAACAATGACCTACTTGACAACTATCTCAATTCATCATCATCTTGACATCATGAAAGAATATAAAGTAAAGTTCAATCATTTCCCAAGTCATGAATTCACTTATATAGACTCCAATTCTTTCCCAATGCATAGAATCAATATCCCTTGATTAAATTAGTAGATTTTCTAATTAAATCAATATAACTAAAAGATGCATTAAATATAATTCCTTATTGGCATGAATTTAGCCAACAACCCTATGCTCTAGGAGAAATTAACTAACTTTTGATTACTTAAGCTTTTTGACCTTAATTTCGTTTCTCAAGTCCATTAAATAATAACAAATATAAAATCAATAAAAGTAAATCAACTCCTAATGTCATTTTCCAAGTCAATTAGAAGCAAATCTAACTTCATCAATTCCTCCATAATCACAAGTAATCAAACATCAAGAATGATAAAAAAATAATAATAATAAAATTGATCAAGCAGTTAAATTGATGCATAAATCATGAATCCTTGAATAGTATCAAATTACAATGAAGACATTGAATATATCATTGCTAAACGAAAAGAAGACAAAGAGAAAAGAAAACACTAATAGAAAAGCCTCTTTCTTCTTTCTTGAAGACTTCTTTGATCAATTCTCCTTGATTTGGGTGAATTTCTCCTTCAATGAGAGATTGAGAATTTTTGCTCTTTGATTCACCTCTCTATTGTATATCTTAAACTCTTGTATTTTCTTGTGCTTTTATAGGCTTCTTGGATGCTAATTTCGTGGCTGAGGAAGTCTTGGCCAAGTAGGAGTAAGAAAATACTAAAATCACTGGATAAGCCCTAATTCTACGTAAAGAATTTCTACCTCCAGAGAGTACCTGGCGCCGAGTACCTTCAACCCACCTGGCTCCAGGTGCACTCTGTTCTTTCCTTGTTTTTACTTTGGTTTTAGCCTTTCCTCGGCATACAGAATGGACTCGGCACTAGGTGCACTTGCCAGACCTGGCGCTAGGTCTATTCTGGAAATCCCCTAAAGCATGCTCAATTCCTGTTGCTGGAGCAGAGTGGACCTAGCACTTGGTCTTTTGGCTGGGCCTAGCACCAGGTCTACTCTGGTTGTGTGCACTTTCTGCTCGATTTTAACTTAAATCTACACATATTTACCAAAAACATATTTTACAAGTAAAATAGCAAATAGGAAGGAATATGCCCAATTATTACAACAAATGTATCTTAAAACACTCTCAAATAGCTAGGAAAAGAATGGTTATTTTAACCCTATCATGTGGCCAAATTCAAATTTCTTAAATCAACACACATACGCAGCTGGCTGTTTTTCTTGATGATGGGCACAATATTGGACACCCAGTCTACATACCGATATGTACGGATAAAACCACATCGAAGTAACCTCTTAATTTCTTCTTTATTTCTAGGTAGGAGTGTGGCATTAAAACGCTGGGTAGGTTACTTATGGGGCTTGAAACCGTATTTAATCGGTAAGCAATGTTCTACAATAGCTCTGTCCAATCCTGGCATTTCATGATAATCCCATGAGAAATAATCTTTGTACCTACGAATTAGAGCTGTTAAGACATTTCGTTGATCGAAAGTTAAGCATAAGCTTACCTTTGTAGTTAGTTTTCTCCATGTTTCCAGATGTCTACCTTTATCAGCGGGTCCTGAGTGATGAAATCGGGTGCATGTCGAACATCATGGTCTTCTATTTTAGAACGTTTACCTTCCAATCCATCCGTTGTAATTTGATTGTGAGCCATGGTGAGCTGGGCGTACTAGCTTGGATCAAAGGTAAAGCAAAAAAAATACAACCTCATTCATGTTCACTTCTGCTAAGAATGGGTTGGGATCGACTGATATCTTTTCCACTCACTCTCTATCCCAAATTAATATCATTTGGTGGAGCATTGATGGAACATAATCGTTTGCATGAATCCAATCCCTATATAGTAAGACAGAATAAGCCGACTTTGCCGTGATTACAAATAAAACAGTCTTACTAACCTTAGATTCAACTGCTACCTCAAAAGTGACGACCTTCTTTGCTTTGGCTACATCCCCAATGAAATTAAGCATTTGGATATCTGTAGAAGATAAATCGGTCTTGTTCTTACCCAAGCTCCTTAAGGTTTCCAAAGGCATTCCGTTCAGTACAGCTCATCCATCAATGAAAACCCGAGAGAAAGGCCTTCTGTTGATATGAGCCTTAATATACAACAGCTTGAGGTTATTGGTGTGCTCTACCATTGGGATTGGGAAAAACATACCTTCCGATGGCACCTTAAATTCGATGAGTTCAACGACAGCTTCTTCTATTGAGTAATAGTTTTCCTCTATTACTTCTTGTTCAGCCCTTGCTCGAAACTGCAATGCAAGAATGCTAAGCATATTCTAACTTAGGAAAACACACACCTGCTTATCTAACCCTTCCTCAGGTGTTTTTTTTTTGTTGAGCCCGTTTCATCTATTCTCATTGTTTTTGAGTTTTTGAAAGATGGGGGCGAGATGCCAGGAAAACTTGCTCCTTATGAGGTACATACACTGTAAACTTCTCATCCTTCCTATGGAAGTGAGCTACGAAGGTCAGAACAGTAAGCCAGGTGAAAACTGATGGCCGATCATCTAGCCTTTGGAATGTTATTCTTTCCTCTTTCAAAGCTTTGGATTGTTCCTTGATGAAATTATCCCCTGGCGTATGGTCCATACCTTCCCTGCTTGTCTATACCATACTTGCATCAGCCGCTGGGAACGGGTTTGTATCGACTAGAGTTTCCTCACATATGTCAGCAAATCTCACTATTCCTTCTTGCAAAGCCTTCTGAATTATGTTCCTGAAAATAACACAGCTATTGGTATTATGAGAAAATGAATTATGCCACTTACAGTATTTCATGCTCTTCAACTTCTCTGGATTTGGGACATTGTAGTCGAGAGGTAAACAAATTTGCATGTCTTTGACCATTTGGTCGAAGATTTGCTTGGCCTTTGACACGTCGAATGTATAAGTGGATGGCTCCACTAGGAAAACCTCCTCCTTCCCTTTTCTAGGTCTCAAAAAAGGACAAGTGTAAGATGCACATTTCACTAGCTCTACAGCCATCACCTCCAATAGCTGGTCCTCCTCGCTATCCATAATATCGTCCACAATTGATGTCACGGTTTGCCCATGAGAAAACTTAATAGACCACCTCTTCTCCTTTTCCTTGATCATTTCCTCTATTCTAACAGCCTGAGACAGTAAGTAGGATACATCAGAAAAATCCTGGAGGATGAGACGCTCTTTGAGTTGCGAATGCATTCTACTGATGGCTATTCTGGCACACTCCATTTCTAGCAGTTGAGTGATGTATTTGGCTTTAATCTGTTGAAAATGCTTAATGAACTCTGCTACACCTTCGGATGATTTTTTATTGACCGCCAGGAGATTTGCTATGGAAACCTCAGTTGCCAGTTTGAAGAAATGCTCATGAAAAATCCATTCCATATCTGCCCATGAATACACAGAACTGGGCATCAGATTTGCATACCAAGCAAAAGCCGCTCCTATTAAAATCAAAGAAAATAATTGTAATTTATGCCAGTCACTATTCTTGAATTCTTCACATTGCGCCGAAACCTCCCTATATGTTCCATAGTTGACTTATTGTTATCTCCAGAGAATATGGAGAACTCAGGAAACTTAAACCTTTGCAGTAGTACTACCAGAGAATCCACCCATTCAAGATACAATTTTTGATAAACTAGTCGATCCCCAACTTGTTGATGTAACGCTTCCGTCATTACATTAACATCGGTTAATGGTGCTGGCTATTGATTCTGCGTGGGGTGACTTAGCATAACTGGCCGAGAAGTCTGTCTTGGGAATGAGGCCATCTTAGGGTATCTTACTCCTTGTATTGAATAAGGTGTTGTTGTGGTAGGATACGTGGAAGGGACAGTTGTATCGTAGTTCTATGTCCCCCCATATAAGAAACAAACACTTCTGTTAGGAGCTGCTGTCTGGTCGTAAGATACCTGCATCCCCATCGGTGTTTGGACCCCCGTGACCCGGTATAGTGGGGTTCTTCCTAGGAACAGTTCTGTAGGAGCCATGCCTTGTACAGTCAAACCCAGGCTCCCTTGGTCCCCCTGGGCATCGAAAATGATTACTCCTGGCACAACAATTGTACCAACCTATAGGATATTAGACTAATGGTCGAGGCAAGAGGGTACATAACTACTTAAGGTATCCCGTGAGCATTTTGCCTCTGTTCAAAATTATGGAGTTTGTTCTAAAGCAGTGGCTGAAACACTATGGCGAACTGAGGAATAAAGCTTTGAATGAGTTCACCAGTATATTACTCCATGGCTTATCGTATGGTAGTTAAAGACGTAGGTGTCAACTGGGACACATGGGAGGAAGACGAGGACGGTGCTTCCTGTTGCTCAGGGAGGGTGAGCTGAGCGTTACTAGACGTCGTCACTATAGGATCAAAAGTTCCCTGTAAGGCACGAACTATAGGCCAATCAGAGGAATCTGATGAAGGCCCTGAGGATTACTGCTGAGGTCTTGACATAATGCGTCCTAAATGTAGTTGCATGCAACAACTACCTTTAGTCCCACTGGGTGTGCTAATATATGTTGCCTTACAAAAGAGGAGTCGATGAGAGTGGTGATTGGCTATTTTTTCGATGAACATAAATAATCCGATGGAAAGATGAATGTGTAAGTCAGACATTTTAAAAGACGTGGGTTCCTTGAGCTTACTTTAGAAAGGGTCCAAGAAAGTAGGAATATTGCATGCAGAAGCCAATTAGGATTGAAATTAGTATATTTCGATTAATCTTGATAAAAAAGAATAAATACAAAAGTACTGGAATTTGAAATTAAAGCAAAATGAAAACGGAAAGCTGGTAATAAAGGAATAAAGAAAAACTTCTCAAAACTTAAATAAAGCTGTAAATAAAGGTAAAGACGAAGAAAATGTAGAAAAATGAATTGAAAACTGGAAATTTGATAGTCTTGTAGATGTGTTTGGTGGGCTATTTTTTTCGGTTTTAGAATTCCTTGCCTGTTTTATGCTTGCTGTGGCAGGTTGCTGATTATTCGAACATGTAGAAAATCTCGCTTCATGGCTCATCCTTAGTGGTTAAGAATTGTAGTTTTTACCGATCGTACCGAGATACCGGGGTGACGACTCATCGACTCCTAGTTTTGATGTTGACTAAGTATATCGGGTGAAGAATTTCTTGACGTCATCATCAGCCTAGCAAAATCATATCGTCTTCGGCTCAAAGTTACTATTGCAATAGATCGGCTAAAGTTGACGTAAACATAAAGTATAGGAAGTTTTCAAACATTTTGTCTGGAGATCTCTCTCTCTCTGTGCTTCAAAACAACGTGATGTCCCAATTTCTAAGCGAAAAACAATCCCTCCCAAAACTACATATATTTCAGCTTGTTTGCACGAGCCACGTGATAGAAACAGCCCTCTCATCATTGACCCTTTCAATATAATTGCTCTACTGTAGCAATGGTTATTTTTCTCCAAGCACCATCGGCAATGCCTTTCACATAGCACCAACAAAAGAAAAAATCTAACATGCTTATAATGGATCAACAAGAGAACTCCATCAGCTGGACTTCATGTAACACGTATGATTTTCAAGAGGATTAGGTAGGTCTAGAGAGGCTTTTGTTAATTAGCAGAGATAGGAAATTAAAAAATAAAAAATAAAAAATCCTAAATTGCTAGACGAGATTAGTTATTTAAATTTAAATAGAAAATACGTTTTAGGACATTCATCTTAAAATATTAAAAAATAAAAATAATTAGTTCAACCGTTCAAAAATATCTTTATTTGACTTAGACGCATTTTATGAATGCATCCTAACTACATAAAGAAGTATTCTAAGAATACATTATAATATGAAGGTTATCTTGCAATTTTGATTGTTATAATAGGACGCATCAGCTAAATGAGTCCCATACAAGGGATATTAGATTATTACCAATATTTCTTCAAGCTTGATATTGTTTGTGTGTTTTAGATCAATTCGTTTAACCATATGTTGGAAAATAATTTTGCAGCTTGTAAGCGAAAAAGGAAAAAGAAAAGATCATAATTGCTCTTGAAGAAACGACTAGAGAAGAAAATGAAATGAAAAAGTTTGTCTATATATTTTCAAGACTAAAGGAACACTGGCAGTAGAACGTGTTTTTGAAGGTACGGAAAGCGGGAAAACACATTGCATGCAGCAGAAGCGAACATAAAAAAAAAAAAACTGGAAAAACAAGAACAAGAAGTCTAGGGCAGGGCCGGCGTCGGCTTTGGCAGCCTAGTCGGCACCGGTTGCGCCCTATCCCAATTCCGAGGTTTTAAAAATTTTACCTCTTTTTCTCGTTCTAAGTGTTGGCTGTACCGAAACGTATGCAACCGGTGTAGGTGTACTGGTAGAAGCCTCTGGTGCGATTCCTGCAAGCCTCCTACTCTGCCTTTGCATGTATGTCAACGCCGAACTCTCGGTCTTCCAGTATATGGCCTGAATAACTACCGTTTGGTGAACAACTAACGAGTTAGGGAATTTTCTGGAGAGAGAGAGAGAGAGAGACGTCTGGCTTTACAGAGAAGAAATCGTCCCTCTTGTGTGGTAAAACAACGATGATTATTCTCTACCCTAATCCCCTTGTTTAACCTAAATAAAAAAGTCTAGGTTAAATTTGATTGGGTTATTGGACTCTTGGTTTAACCTATTGGGCTTAATTAATTATTCTAGTTAGGACTAACTCAATGGCCCAACAAATAATTAATTTTTCAGCCCAAATAAACCAGTCTAATTAAATAAGCCTAAATCAGTTTCGCCACAGGTTAATCCCTAATTATTCAAATTGGGCCAAAGCCTTGAATAATTAATTAACCCATCAAACCAATTTAATTAATTCTCTCTCCATGGACCTTTTTTTTATTCTAGCCCAATAATTAAATTAGGCTACTTAAATAAAATAATTCTATTTAATTTAAGATCAATCCCTTAACTCGTATTTAATTAGGACTCACGGTCTATACTGGGGACCAAAAGACACACTGCCTTGGCTACTAAAATGATCAAAATACCCTTGCCACATAAATAGTTATATTTTGAATTTTAAATATTTTCTAATATCATCATAAGGAAATATTGACCCCAAGGACAATGCTACGTTAGCAAAGTCTCTAACCTACAGGTGTAATGACTAAAAAACCCCTCTATACATCGCCGTACATTTAGAGAGGAAGAAGTGTACAAACACATCTCTAAATGACATCTACCATCCTTAGGCCTCTAGTCCAATGATCCACGACCTCCTGGATTATTTCCGCTTTCCAAGAGAGCTACCCTAAAGCAAAAATCCAAGTCATGTTTCCCAGGGTCTTGGATATTCAGATCATTCAGACAATCACAATGGGTAATATAGTATAGAAACTATCTTCTACAAGTCTGTCTTAACTAACTAGTCACACATACCCAACATGCAAGTATTTGGCCCTATGATAGAACCTCAACTGTAACATATCAAAGTATATGCTTCCAGCTTCGTTAGACCAACAACTCATACTTAATTCGTAGAGTACTAGTCCACGCTGTAGCAATAATAGTCTAGTTTCTACCATATAGTACTTTCAAGAAACCACTACTACAGGTCCTGTTCTACGTATTCGAAATACGCTTATGTCATAAAGTGAGTGGACTACTTACTGGCTAAAGGTAAGCCATTCGCCATTTAGAATTCACAACATAATAACCTCAACATGATGAGATTCCCATTCTCATCAATCGGTTAAGAACAAAAGTTTATGTGCTAAGTAACCCGTGATCTATACCTTACTGTAAAAGACCTCCATTCACATAGACTACTTACTTAAACACCATGGGCCTTTTCCAAATGTAATTATGCATAAATAAAATTGTAAATTCACAAACAATTTCTGAAAGTAAATTCTTTTATTCAAACATTCGATTTTTACGTCAGAAACCTAGCTTAAGAGGGCATACATCCCAACAATCTCCCATTTGCACTCTAAGACTAAGTAAGTCAGGTGCCCATCCTTATGGCGTCTAAGTGTCTCTTGAAGACTCTCTCAGTCAAAGGCTTGGTGAATGGATCTGCTAGATTGTTCTCGGAGGCAATCTGTTCCACTATGACTTCCCATCTCTAGATGAAATCCCGGATCAGGTGGTACTTCCTCTCGATGTGCTTCCCCTTCTTGTAGTTTCTGGGTTCTTTTGATTGTGATACTACTCCAGTATTATCGCAATACATCACAATCAGCCTGTCCATGTGTGGCACGACTCCAAGTTCTGAAAGGAACTTCCGGAGCCAGACTGCTTCCTTTGATGCCTTCGAAGCTGCCACATACTCAGCTTCCATGGTTGAGTCAGCAATGCCAGATTGCTTGATACTCCTCCATGAAATAGCTCATCCAAACAAGGTGAAGACATATCCACTAGTGGATTTTCTCTCATCCTTATCCCCCAGGAAGTCTGAGTCTGTGTATCTTGTAGGAACCAAATCATCAGCCCTGTAAACCAGCATATAATCTCTCATTCCCTTGAGGTACTTGAGTATATGCTTTACAACTTGCCAATGAACCTCCCCAGGGTTTTACTGATATCTACTAACCAAGCCTACGGCAAAGCAGATATCTGGCCTAGTACACAGCATAGCGTACATGAGACTTCCCACAGCCGAAGTATAGGGAATCCTACTCATTCTGTCCTTTTCTTCTTGAGACTTAGGACAGTCCCTTGAAGTAAATGACAACCCATGTCTACAAGGAATTAGAGCTCCCTTGCATGAGTCCATGCTATACTTGGCCAGCATTTTGTCAATGTATGCAGCTTGGGATAATCCTAACATTCTCTGCTTCCTATTTTTAAGAAGTCTAATCCTAAGAATGTAGCTAGCTTCTCCCAAGTCCTTCATATTGAATTGACTAGACAACCAAACCTTTGTAGATGATAATGACTTTACGTAATTTCCAATGAGTAGAATATCATCCACATACAAGACAAAAAAAACCACATTAATGCCTTCAAGCTTCTTGTACTCGCATAGTTCATTTTCGTTTTGAACAAAACCATAAGACTTTATAGTCTCATCAAAATGAATGTTCCATGTCCTTGATGCCTGCTTAAGTCCATAGATGGACTTCTTAAGCTTGCAAACCATATGATCTTGGCCCTCAGCAATAAAACCTTCCGGTTGGGACATATAGATGTCTTCACTAAGATGGCCATTTAAAAATACCGTCTTGACATCCATTTGCCATATCTCGTAGTCATAATGATATGCGATGGTAAGGAAGATATGGATGGACCTAAGCATGGCTATTGGGGAAAAGGTTTCCTCATAATCGATTCCCTCTTTCTGAGTATACCCTATCGCCACAAGCCTAACTTTGAAGGTTTCCACCTTCTCATCTATTCCCCACTTTCTCTTGTATACCCACTTACACCCTATGGGTTTTATCCCTTCAAGTGAAGCTACAAGATCCCAAACTTGATTGAGACAAATAGACTCAATCTTGGCTTTCATTGCTTCATGCCACAAATTTGCATCGGCATCAGCAATAGCCTCCTCGTATCTAGTGGGGTCTTATTCCTGATGGTCGGAGACCAGCTCAAAAGCTTCTCCTGTCCATCTCTCCGGAACCCTAGACACTTTCCCACTACGACGAGGCTTCATATGTACAGTCTCTTAAGACTATGCCTCTTCTTGTTCTACAACTGAGTCATAAGAAGTTGCTTCCAAAAATAACTTCTCCTCCAGTTCCAACCTAGTTGAACCTTTTGTGGAAGTACTTTGATCATCCTCCAAGTATCTAGTATTGGTACTAACTAGTACTTTTTGCTCCTTAGGATGATAAAAGTAACCACCCTTTGTCCCTTTTGGATACCTAACAAAATAGCATAATTCTGATCTTGGTTCCAACTTGTCTCCCTTGACCAGTACATAAGCTGGACAACCCTATATCTTGAGATGATTCAGACTTAGCTTACGCCCAGTCCACATCTCATCGGGAGTCCTAGGTACAGATTTGGAGGGCACCAAGTTCAGAATATATACCGCTGTTTCTAGGGCATATCCCCAAAAGAATACTGGAAGAGTAGCATGAAACATCAAGCTTCGGACCATTTCCATCAATGTCCTATTCCTTTTCTCAGCTACTCCGTTCTAGTGGGGCATCCCTGGCACAGAGAGTTGGGATACTATCCCATAATGTACCATATAGTCCTTGAATTCACCAAAGAGGTACTCTCCACCACGATCCGATCGTAAGGTCTTGATCAATTTACCTGTCCAATGCTCCACTTCAGCCTTAAACTCTTTGAACTTGTCAAAAGAGTCAGACTTGTGTCTCATCAGGTAAACGTAACCAAACCTTGTACAATCATCCGTGAAAATGATAAAGTATTCAAAACCTCCTCTAGCTGGTGCAGACAAAGGACCACACACATCAATGTGAACAAAACTCAATACCTCCTCAGCTCTATCTGCCTTAGGGGCAAATGACCTCTTAGTCATCTTTCCCATTAGGCAGGACTCACACCGAGGCCAATTTTCCAATCTCAATAAGCCCAAAGGCCCATCATGGATCAACATCTGAATCCTAGTTGAGTTGATATGACCCAACCTTAGATGCCAAAGATAAGAGTCATTGACATTAGTCTTTCTCTTCCTTGTTAAAGGTTCAAATTGAGCATTATTTAATTATTTGTTAATAGGGTTTAAGAAAAATAAATTTCCATACATGTGCCCAGTACATAGAATTTCTCTATCTCTACTGATTGAAATACCAGAATGGAAATATACAGAATATCCTTGATTTATTAGTTTTGCAACTAAAATCAAAATTTGTCTAAATCCAGGTACATATAAAATATCTTTCAAAACCATTATTCTATGACAATAAAAAACACGATCCAGCTCTCCCACTGCAAGGGCCCAAACTTGTGCTCCATTTCCCACACGTAGTCCATATTTGCCTTTCTGGAGTCTTCTTATCTTTCTAAACCCCTACAAGGAGTTACAGATGTGATCAGTGGCTCCCGAATCAACAATCCAAGTAGAACTTGATTTAACAATTAATATAGACTCTAGATAGAAAACATTACCTGTGGGGTTTTTCTTGGCTTGAAGATCCAGACACTCCTTTTTTCAGTGTCCCTTCAGTCCATATTTGAAGCACTTGCCCTTGGGTTTGTCTTTGGGCTGGGTCTTGGGCAGGCCCGCTGCGTTCCCCTTCTTCTTCTTGAACTTTCTAGGCTTGGGCCCAGTTCTAGAAGATGAAGCCTTAGCAATCATTGCCTTTGACTGTGGCTTCATGACCTTCTCCGGCATCTGGAGCTTCTTCATCAACTCAGTTAAACCCATGTTCAACTTGTTCATGTTATAGTTCAACTTGAATTGAGTGAAAGAACCCGGTAGAGATTCGAGAACCATGTCCACTTGGCTCTCGGGGTCAATGACAGCCCCTAAGATTTCTACCTCCTCGAAAGCAGCAATTATCTTGAGCATATGCTCTCTGACTAATACTCCCTCAACCATCTTAGTATTTATGATGGTTCGAAGAGCCTCCTACCTTGCGGGTCGGCTCTTATCCGTGAACATCGTAGCTAATGATTGGGTAATGTCATACGCAGTGGTCATGTGCTCATGTTTGGATTGGAGCATATTAGACATAAAGGTCAACATGTAACAACGAGCCATCTCATCAGCTTTCTTCCATACCTTCTCAACCTCACGCTCCTCGGCAGTAGAACCCTCCCCAATTACAGGGCAGGTTTCGTACAGGACTTACTTATACTATTCGACTGTGAGTATTATGTCTAGGTTCCTTTTTCAGTCCACATAGTTTGGTCCCGTTAGCTTATTCTCCTGGAGAATAACGGCCAATGGGCTAAAAGAACCTCCCACTATTTCTGAAAAATAAAAAAATAAAAGAAAATTTCAGTTTGTGAAAACAAAACAAATATGTGCACTTTATCCTAATTATCAAAAATGATAATAATCAATTTGGATCTTAGGAAAACTGACATAGCTTCTTGGGAAGATTAACAGTTTCCTAAGCTAAATGTGTTAACCACCACAAATTAATTTTTCTTCTAGGTAATGATCTAGAAGATAACTCCATCGAGGGGATGGCCATTTCCTCTCATTTCCTATGGACATACCTCGCACTATGACCACCAATGAGGGGCTGGCTAATCATAGTACGTGCCCCGGGTTATTAATTACACCCCTCCATTAGATCTAGATCCTTGTGGTATCTCCATCCTATACGGGTTCACTCACAGGGTAACGCAAAGGGACCCATGATCTCTAATGAGGATCGTGATGGAAGCCGTGGGGCCGTTGGAACCCCTCTCCCATTTAGTCTTTTAAAACAATGATTTTCTGAAAAATGTCCTTTTGAAATTTTTATTAGGTTTTCCCTTAACTCAAAAATAAAATGTCTAAATCTATAAAAATCTCCATATCAAGGCTTATATCCTTTGAGAGCTTTTTCCATGGACTAATTTTATTTAAGTTAAAACTTAATAATTTCAAAAAATTTTCCAATTAAAACTTTCTAGAGACTTTGGTCTCAAGTTTATTTGACAAAACATTTTTCTTGTGCCAAAATTAAAACAAAATGGCTTTCTATTTTAACTTACAAAAGTATCTAAATTTAATATATTTCTATGTCAAGGATTAAATCCTTTGAGAAAATATCTAAGGATTAATTTTTGTTCAAGCTAAAATAACCATTTAATTTGTAGAAATATATTTTCCTTGTCAAAACATTCCCAAAGACTTTGGTCTTTGAGAAAATGTGCACATAGGTACCAAAAATAAATGGCATTCTAGAAAACTGTAGACATTTTCGTGCTCTTCTATTTTTAACCCTAAGTGCCCAGATAATAGAATTAAACACATTAATTAATTAATTAATTGTCTTGTTTAATCCTAAAATCCCTCACTAATATTTTTCATGCAAAAATATTCCATGAATATTAACTATTGCAAAAATATTAACTTCGCCTGGTATGGACCCCAAAACCAAAAGAAATTGCAAGAAAAATTACAATGAAAAAATAAAAAAAAAAAATTTCTCCTTGGTCCACTGTACCCACCGCATTGGATCATGCACCCCATAGCACCGTGGTCTACTGTACCCGCCGCACAGAACCCGAACCCACGAAAATAAAACCCAGCGCGCGGCGGCCTTCCAGAGCTAAGCCAAGCCGGCACCAGTTAGGCTCTGTTTGCCTCTTCCTGCAATTTTTTTTCTGCAAATTTTCCTTGTTTTTCTGTACAGCTTCTAGTATCCATGGCTCTCCAATTCCAATCCAAATACAATGAAATCAACTAAAACCAACAACCGTCTATACCCATAAATATTGGGCTTACACGATTTACTAAGAAAAATAGTAAATTATAGATTCCTATACCTCCACCCACGAGGTTTAATAGAGAATCTATCCATACCATAAATAGCGAAGGATCACAATTTTTAATCACACATATGTGTCCAGTTTTATTCATCTAGATGCATGCTCCCTATATTTTCACAAAAACCTTCATTCTCTTATACCAATTGAAGGTACAAAAAGCGGGAAAACACGAAGCACGCAGCAGAAGCAAACATAAAAAAAATTGGAAAAATAAGAACATGGAGTCCAGGGCAAGGCCGGCGCCGGTTGCGCCCTATCCCAATCTCGAGGTTTTAAAAATTTTATCTTTTTTTCTCGTTCTAAGTGTTGGTTGTACCAGAACGTATGCAACCGGTGTAGGTGTGCTAGTAGAAGCCTCTGGTGCGATTCCTGCAAGCCTCCTACTCCGCCTTTGCATGTATGTCAACGGCGAACTCTCGATCTTCCAGTATATGGCCTGCCTAACTACCGTTTGGTGAAAAACTAACGAGCTAGGGAATTTTCTGTAGAGAGAGAGAGAGAGAGAGAGAGAGAGAGAGAGAGAGAGAGAGAGAGAGAGACGTCTGGCTCTACAGAGAAGAAGCCGTCCCTCTTGTGTGGTAAAACAACGATGATTATTCTCTACCCTAATCCCCTTGTTTAACCTAAATAAAAAATTCTAGGTTAAACTGGATTGGGCTATTGGACTCTTGGTTTAACCTATTGGGCTTAATTAATTATTCTAGTTAGGACCAACTCAATGGCCCAACAAATAATTAATTTTTTAGCCCAAATAAACCAGTCCAATTAAATAAGCCTAAATTAGTTTAGTCCCAAGTTAATCTCTAATTATTCAAACTGGGCCAAAGCCCTGAATAATTAATTAACTCACCAAACCAATTTAATTAATTCTCTCTCCATGGACCTTTATTTTATTCTAGCCCAATAATTAAATTAGGCTACTTAAATAAAATAATTCCATTTAATTTAAGATCAATCCCTTAACTCGTATTTAATTAGGCTCACGGTCTATACTGGGGACCAAAAGACACACTGCCTTGGCTACTAAAATGATCAAAATACCCTTGCCACATAAATAGTTATATTGTGCATTTTAAATATTTCCTAATATCATCATAAGGAAATATTGACCCCAAGGACAATGCTGCGTTAGCAAAGTCTCTAACCTACAGGTGTAATGACTAAAATACCCCTCTATACATCGCCGTACATTTAGAGAGGAAGAAGTGTACAAACACCTCTCTAAATGACATCTACCATCCTTAGGCCTCTAGTCCAATGATCCACGACCTCCTGGATTGTTTCCGCTTTCCAAGGGAGCTACCCTAAAGCAAACATCCAAGTCATGTTTCCCAGGGTCCTGGATATTCAGATCATTCAGACAATCATAAGGGGTAATATAGTATAGAAACTATCTTCTACAAGTCTGCCTTAACTAACTAGTCACACATACCCAACATGCAAGTATATTGGCCTTACGATAGAACCTCAACTGTAACATATCAAAGTATATGCTTCCAGTTTCGTTAGACCACCAATTCATACTTAATTCGTAGAGTACTAGTTCACGCTGTAGCAGTAGTAGTCTAGTTTCTACCATATAGTACTTTTAAGAAACCACTACTACAGGTCATGTTCTACGTATTCGAAATACGCTTATGTCATGAAGTGAGTGGACTACTTACTGGCTAAAGGTAAGCCATTCCCCATTTAGAATTCACAACATAATAACCTCAACATGATGAGATTCCCATTCTCATCAATCGGTTAAGAACAAAAGTTTATGTGCTAAGTAACCTGTGATCCATACCTTACTGTAAAAGACCTCCATTCACATGGACCACTTACTTAAATACAATGGGTCTTTTCCAAACGTAATTGTGCACAAATAAAATTATAAATTCACAAAAAAATTCTGAAATAAATTCTTTTATTAATACATTCGATTTTTACATCAGAAACCTAGTCTTTTACATCAGAAACCTAGTCTAAGAGGGCATACATCCCAACAGTTTTGTCCTTTGGGTAGAAACAACGGATGTGGTTATGCATGTCTCCTTGCTACAAGAAATCCTTTTCATGGCAATATTGCTTATTATTATCTTTTAGCAGGTATCCAATGGATTATTGCGGAGCTCAAATATGTTCATTTGGTTCAGAGTGATTTCCCCCTTACAAAATCATAAATATTTTGTTTAGGATACTCTACACGCTCCAGGGAGAGGGTTCCCACTATAGCATAAATAGAATAATTCTTAATTTGCCAATGACGTGCTATATCTTGTTGGTATGAGGTCAAGAAGGATTAGAAATATACGTAAATATTGTTTGAGGTGCTCGTATATCCATGGTCACTTTACTATGCACTTCCATCATTTGGGGTCATTTGGAGATATGCTCTTGCATTTCCCTTGGTGTTGGGTTAGGTAATAAGTAGACACAGTCATTGTATTTTGTGAATTCGCAGCCTTCTCTTGATGAGAACTCAATGTGCCACAACATGAGAGGCAAAAACTTGAAGGTTTTGTTTGATTTGTTTTCGATACCGCTACAATATCATTCGTATATAGATGCAAACATTTTTTATAGCCTTCAAATCCCACCCATTTTGTTGTCAGTGCAATTTTCTTTAGTATGGAGAAGAGTATATACCTTTTCCTTTTCCTATTGTCCACAAAATAATATTTTTATGTTGCATATACGGAGTTATACTATTTACTCCACTGAAGGGAATTCTGTTTTAGGGTTCTGTCTTTGTTAGCTTTTTCGTTATTGTAAGATAGTTGTCTTTCTTCTATTTGTCTGATATTCTAAGAATAGCTAGTTTGATTTTTATTTTAGCATTCCATTTTATGCATGAATATGCAAATTAATAACATGGTGGAAAAGGTTCCATCTTTCAAGCAGGGAGGGGCATTCTAGGTTATAGATTTGACAGCCCTAGATAGCATGTATATTTTGCAATTTTAATGGCTTTAACACTCTGGATTACTATGGAGGTTAGCGTGTTGAGAATTGAGAACTTTTAAGAAAGGAGAATAAGACTTTTTACGTATACAAATTTATTAACAAGTATTTGTATACACTTTGTTCTCAAATACTATTCACAAAACTCACAAAGCAAAGTACCACTCACACTACACTAAGCACCACACTCACTATTCCTTTAATTTTCTCACATCACTCACAACACTACTCACACAATTTGATAAGCGCTCACACTTGCTAACACTTTACAATTTTGATCACAGAACTACTTACTACTCATACTACTTGATTAAGCACAATTCACACACACACACACACACACACACACACAACACTATTTATAGTGCTCCTTTACCGACATTCAATATCGGTTAACAAATCTCGAAGCTACAAGTTGCAATAGCAACTTACTATTCTGGATTTTTCTTTGCAAGTTGAGACAAAAAATCTGCAAGTTGTCTTTCCAAAATTTTCATGTAGGCGACTTCGTGATGCTTGTAGAATTTTTTGGAAGAGGAGGCATTGATATCTTAACACTCCTCTCAATAACTATTCTTCTTTAATACTTTTCGCGAAATCATACCGAGTTGCCTTCAGAATTCTTTGAGCTTTACTCTATTGAGTGTTTTAGTGAGTATATCTGCCATTTGATCTTCTGTTTTGATGTGTTGCATTTCAATATCTCCTTGAAGTACCTTTTCTAGGATATAGTGATAATGTACCTCCACATGTTTGGTACAAGCATGAAATACTAGATTTTTAGCAAGTCAAATAGTTGAGAGATTATCACAATATAACTTTACGGGATAACTCACTCCTTGATGGAGATCCTTCATTAATTACATGAGCCAACTAATTTCCTGTACTGCTAAAGTTGCTGCTCTATATTATGCTTATGTGCTTGATAATGACACCGTTGGCTATCTCTTGCTGATCCAAGAAATTACTCTTGATCCTAGATTGAAAGCATTCCTTGTAGTTGATCGGCTTGTGTCATAGTCTCCAGCATGATCGGCATCATAGTAACCTACAACTTTACATGGGATGCCTCTTTTATAATGAATTCCACAATCAATGTTACCTTTGATATATCTCAAACTTGTATTACTTCCAAATGTGGCTACTTTGGTTGCTACATGAAACGACTGATAATTCCAACCGTATATGCTATGTCAGGCCGTGTCAAAATAAGGTAGATAAGACTACCTACTAGTTGCCTATACATAGTAACATCTTCCAAATCTTTCCCTTCAGATGAACGTAGTTTTGTGTCAACCTTGAGCGGCGTAGAGATAAGCTTATTCTCTAACATTCCAAATTTCTGCAGCAACTACTTTGCATACTTGTGTTGGTACAGGAATAATCCTTCTTCAGTGTTCTCCACCTCGAGCCCTAAGAAGTGTCTTAATTCGCCAAGCTCCTTTATTTGGAAGCATACAGATAGATTAGCTTTATTCTGGTTAATCTCACTGTCGTCATCTCCAGTGATAATGAGTCCATCCACGTATACCAGGACAATAGCTAATCTTCCATCTCGAGACTTTACAAATAAACTTAAGTCTGCTGAAGCTATTGCGTAACCATTCTATAGCAAGAATTCTCCTATCTTTCCATACCAAGCTCGTGGTGCTTGCTTTAGTCCATAAAAAGCCTTCTTCAATTTGTAGACACGAGTTGGATAAGCCTTACTCTTGAATCCCTGTGGTTGTTCTATGTATATATCTTTGTCCAATTCTCCATGTAGGACTGCATTCTTTATGTCCATTTGCCAGAGCTTCCACGATTTACTTGCAACGAGTGTTAGCAGAACTCTAGCAGTAGTAACCTTTACAACTGGGCTGAAGGTTTCATCATAGTCAAGCCCATATTATTAAGAGACCCTCGAGCTACTAGTCATGCTTTAAATCTTTCCACTGATCCATCTTGTCTCCTTTTCACTTTATAAACCTATTTACATGATATGGGTTTTATATCTCTTGTTTTGGGCACCAAGTTCCATGTCTCATTTTATCTCAAAGCTTGAATCTCTTCTTCCATAGCTTCAACCCATTCCTTTTGCTTAGAGGCCTCCTCATATGTATTAGGTTCTTTGATGTCTTCTACTAAACTTGCATTAGCATAATTAGGATTTAGTTTACGTACTTGTGTGGACCGCCGAAGTGCTTGAGTTGCTTCTTGTGTTTCTTCTTCTTCTTCATTTTCTCTTTGTGGGGTTGTCATTTCTTCCTCTTGAGATGTTTGGTGTACTCTAGTTTTCCATGGACTTCTTCTTTTATGTTGAGAACTTGCCGAAATGCTTCTGTCTTCATATCGGTATTCCTCCACGAGTTCTAGCTCTTTTCGTAATTTTTCTTCCAATTCTTCTTCGATCTCTTTCGAGTTTGGTAAGAGAGCTATTTCTGAAGACCACCATGAGGACGCTTCATCGAATTCCACATTTTGGGACACATGGCATCGTCTTGTTGTTGGATCGCAACACCTCCATCCTTTTCTTTTACTATCATATCCCATGAATATACATCTGATGGCCTTCTTATCGAACTTACTTCGCAGATAATCAGGGAGAAATACCTAGCAGATGCATCCAAATACTTGAAAGTGACTTACTTTGGGTTTAGTCCTCTAGAGCTTTTAGAATGGTATGATGAATCCGAGTCTTGCTTGTGGTAGCCTATTGATTACATGGATAGCTGTCTTCATACATTCCACCAAAACTTTGGTGGCACATTCTTGGAGTGAAGCACGCTGCTACATGTTTCTATTAGATGCCGATTTTTCCTTTCCGCAACTCCATTTTGTTGTAGCATGTTGGGACATGTTAATTGTCACCGAATATGGCATTAATTTAGATAATTATTGAATTCTTGAGAAGTATATTCTTCCCCATTATCTATTCGTAGGCACTTTATTTTTCTCCCTGTCTCACTTTCTACTTCTTGTTTGAATTCTTTAAACCTGTTTAAAGCTTCAGATTTTTCTTTCATAAAGTAAACCCAGACGTACTTGGAGAAGTCGACAATGAATATTATTATATAGTGGAGCCCATTGATTGACACTTGCTTAATAGTTCCTAATATGTCTGAGTGGACTAGTTTAAGAAGCACCTCAGCTTGAAACTTCAAATCATCATAAGAGAGCAGATGTGCCTTACTGTATTGACACCCACACATACAATGCCATCACGAACTTCTAGTTGAAGGAGACCTTTTAGTAGAAACTCTTTCATTATCATCTTGAGCTTTATATAGTTTACATGCCCTAATCGAGCATGCCACAAGTCAACAGTCTCGTTCTTCCTTGTCTTGTCCCATACAGTGCTTCTACTGACATTACGTAGACTGACTCCAAGCATCATCCTTCTATGATCGGCAGCCTAATAGGCTTCAAATCTAGATAAACCTTTACATCACTTGGTCCACATACCACATAATTTCCTAAGGCGGCAAGCTGAGGCAATAACAATAAATTTTTCTTCATCCCAAGAACATGATATACATTCTGCAGTTGAACCTCATTAGGACCATGTCGGGGGACAATCCTCATTTTACCAATATGTGTAATTGGTAATTTTGTGTTGTTTGCGGTTACGACAACTCGTGCACTCTGTCAAGTTTGATAATTTCTTCTCATCTCTAGTCATATGATTGGAATAACCTAAATCAATGATCCAATCATTTTTATAGTCGATAAAGTTATTACTTACCGAGGCAAGTATTGTCTCTGCTACCTTGGTAGTGCAAGAGGCTGTTACCCCTTCATCACTTGATAGCTCGTCCATAGCCATGCTAGTTTCTTCTTCAACTACAAATGATGCATGAAAATCCATTCTTCTTCGCTATCAGTTTTTCTCCTAGAAGTGGCAACATTTCCTTCTTCTTTCTTGTATCAACAGTTTCCAGCAAAATGCCCTTGTTTTCCACAATTATAGCATCTATTATTTTGTCACAAATATTTTCTTTCAAGGGGCTTACCTTGTTCTTGTCGAAGTCCCCCTGCTTGTTGACTTTTCTCAGGCTGCCATTTGCTCCTGCTTGAATTTTTATATTGCCTAAAATTTTGTCTTATTGGTCCCTGTCTTCCTTGGCCATAGTAGAGTGCCTCCTCCTCTCTTTTGATCGTCATGCTTCCCATTTGCTTAGCCAAGGATTCTTGATTGGCTAGCAAATTTTCCAATATTTCTAAAGTTTGTTGTATTGGCCATCATTGTATTGATGTTATGAAGTCATGGTACTTGTGCCTTAACCCATGTATAGTCTTCCTTCCAATTTTTTCCTCCAAATCTAACTTAGAAATTTCATGATTCAAAGATTTAGCTTTTGTAAAGTAATCTCTGATCGTTAAATTTCCCTTAGTCAAATTGAAGAATTGATTCTCCAAATATTGAAGGCGAGAATCATTCTTCTTGGAGAACTTCATCACCAAGATATCCCAGGCTTCTTTTGGTGTGATGGCATCCCTGATGTGCTCAATCATCTCTTCCTTGATTGTCGTCTTGATAGCTAGTAAAGCCTTTGCCGCTTTGATCTTCCATTTCTTTATTGCCGCAGTATCTAATTCAGAAGGTAATGTGATATTACCCTTAACGTAATCTAACAAATCTTGGCTCTCTAAATAAGACTCCACACAGGACCTCCAAGTACTATAGTTAGCATTATTTAATTTCTTAATAATGCTAGCCGAGTTGAGATTCGCCATCGTGATTTAGTATTTTACTCCGTTGAAATACTAAGTAAGCTGAGTCTTTAGAACAAACAGCTCCATAGTCTTGGACTGTGCACGAAGATTACCATCTCCAAACAAGCCCAAGCCCACGAACTGGTGACCAAAAGAAAATGCCGCTACTGCGAAGACCAAACGATAACCTTGCTTTGATACCAAATATTGAGAATTGAGAACTTTTAAGAAAAGAGAACAAGACTTTTATGTATGCAAATTTCTTCACAAGTATTTGTATACACTTTGTTCCCAAATACTACTCACAAAATTCACAAAACAAAGTACCACCCACACTACACTAAGCACCACACTCACAATTCCTTTAATTTTCTCACGTCATTCATAGCACTACTCACACAATTTGATAAGCACTCACACTTGCTTACACTCTACAATTTTGCTCATAGAACCACTCACCACTCACACTACTTGATTGAGCACAATTCACACACACTGCACACACTATTTATAGTGCTCATTTACCAATATTCAATGTTGGTTAACAAATCTCGAAGCTGCAAGTTGCAGCAACAACTTGCTATTTTGGATTTTTCTTTGCAATTTGAAACAATAAATCTGCAAGTTGTCTTTCCAGAATTTTTATGTAGGCTACTTCATGATGCTTGTAGAATTTTCTGGAAGATGAGACATTGATATCTTAACAGAGCGACATGTGTATCAATTCCAATTTTCCATTTATTTCCATTCTGAATATCTGTCATATTTCAAACTTTCACTACAGGAAAAATCGCGATTTGCGACGAATTTTTTGCGACGGCTTCAATACCGTCGCTAATAGCAACAAATTTGCGACGATTTTCAAACAAGTCGCGAGTTGACTAAAACCGTCGCAAAACCGTCGCAATTTGCGACGGTTTTGCGACGGCCAAAATACCCGTCGCAATTCGTCGCAAAATCGTCGCTATTTGCGACGGTTTTGCGACGGTATTTATGCCCTCGCAAATTGCGAGGATTTTGCGACGGCGATTTATTTTAAAAAAATATTTTTAAAAAAAATTTTGAACGTCCATCGCAAAACCCTCGCAATTTGCGAGGATTTTGCGACGGCCAATAAACCCTCTCAATTTGCGAGGGTTTTGCGACGGTAAGTTATTTTTTAAAAAAATATTTTTAAAAAATTTTTTGAACGTCCATTGCAAAACCCTCACAAATTGCGAGGGTTTTGCGACGGCAAATAACCCTCGCAATTTGCGAGGGTTTTACGACAACAAATTATTTTATAAAAAAATATTTTTAAAATTTCTGAACGTCCATCGCAAAGTCCTCGCAATTTGTGAGGGTTTTACGACGGTCGTTAGCCCTCGCAATTTTTGCGAGGGTTTTGCGACGGTATTTATTTTTTTAAAAAATATTTTTTTAAAAAAATTTTTGAACGTCCATCGCAAAACCCTCTCAAATTGCGAGGATTTTGTGACGGCAAATAACCCTCTCAATTTGCGAGGGTTTTGCGACGGCGATTTATTTTAAAAAAATTTTTGAACGTCCATCGCAAAACCCTCGCAATTTGCGACGGCCAATAAACCCTCTCAATTTGCGAGGGTTTTGCGACGACAAGTTATTTTTTAAAAAAATATTTTTAAAAAAATTTTTGAACGTCTTGCGACGACAAATTATTTTATAAAAAAATATTTTTAAAATTTTTGAACGTCTATCGCAAAGTCCTCGCAATTTGCGAGGGTTTTGCGACGGTAATTTATTTTTTAAAAAAATATTTTTTTAAAAAAATTTTTGAACGTCCATCGCAAAACCCTCTCAAATTGCGAGGATTTTGCGACGGCAAATAACCCTCTCAATTTGCGAGGGTTTTGCGACGGCAATTTATTTTTAAAAAATATTTTTAAAAAAAAATTTGAACGTCCATCGCAAAACCCTCGCAATTTGCGAGGATTTTGCGACGGCCAATAAACCCTCGCAATTTGCAACGGTTTTGCGATGTGCAAGTTATTTTTTAAAAAAATATTTTTAAAAATTTTTTTGAACGTCCATCGCAAAACCCTCGCAAATTGCGAGGGTTTTACGACGGCAAATAACCGTCGCAATTTGCGAGGGTTTTGCGACGACAAATTATTTTTTTATAAAATATTTTTAAAATTTTTGAACGTCAATCTCAAATTGCGAGGGTTTTGCGACGGTAATTCAGCCCTCACAAATTGCGAAGGTTTTGCGACAGCTATCTATTTTTAAAAAAAAATTAAAAAAAAATTGAACGTCCATCGCAAAACCCTCGCAATTTGCGAGGATTTTGCGACGGCAAATAACCCTCGCAATTTGCGAGGGTTTTGAGACGGATTTTGGGCCCTCGCAATTTGCGAGGGTTTTGCGACGGTCAATATTTTTAATTAAAAAATAAATAAATGAAAAAATTTATAGAAAATCTCAAAACCCCAATTAAGTCGCAAATTCGTCGCAAATCCGTCACTAATTGCGACGAATTTGCGAGGGTTTTACCACAAAATAGGGTTTTAATCTTTTTTTTATATTTTTCTTTATGTGTTTATGTGATGGTGTATTTTGACAAATTTACTGAAATATTTTTAATAACATGTCTCAATTAGTGTATTTTATTATAATTTTGTATATGTAAGTATGTCATGTTATACACCTAATGTATTGCATAAGTAAATGTATATAGTTAATTATGTTATGTTATATACTTATTCTAATATATAAGTATATGTATATAATGTATATAAGTATCTGTTTAGTTTTATATATATATATATATATATAAATATATATATATATATATAAATATATATATATATACATATGTCTAATTTTTTAATCTATCACTTTGATTAAGTAGTGTATAAAGTAAAATATATAAAGAAAAATAATTCAAATACTGTTATTATTGTTGATATCACTAAAAAAATGATGAAATTTATAATGTAGAGATCAATTTGTAATGTTCTTCGTCTCCTACATGTTAATATATATTATACTAATTTAGCTATGTATATACATATGTCCAATTTTTTAATATATCTATTTTGTTAAGTGGTGTATAAAATAAAATATGTAAAGAAAAACAATTCAAATACTGTTATTATTGTTGAGATTACTAAAAAAAATAGTGAAAATTATAATGTAGAGATCGATTTGTAATGTTATTCACCTCCAACATATTAATATATATTATACTATATAGTTATATATATACATATATCTAATTTTTTTTATCTATTTATTTGATTAAGTGGTGTATAAATTAAAATAAATAAAGAAAAATAATTTACATAATAATATTATTATTAGAATCACTAAAAAATAATAAAAATTATAATGTATAGATCGATTTATAATGTTATTCGTATTAATTTATGAGAAATTAGCGAGGGTTTTATTTTTTCGTCACAAATTGCGACGAAATAGCTAGAAATTAAAAAAAAATTAAAATTTTCCAAAATTTTTCACTCCCTCCTTTTTTTTCCCCCTCCTTCTTCCCACATCCTTCTTCCTCCCCTTCCCCTTGCACCGCCGCCATCTCTCCCCCTCTCCCCGCTGGCGACCTCCCGCAACTCCCCCCCCCATCCCACGCCCCCCTCCCGCAGCGCCCCCATCTCGCGCCCCCCTCCCTCATCCTGCGCCCCCTCCCTCAACTCCCCCCCATACCGCGCCCCCCTCCCTCATCCCGCGCCCCCTCCCTCAACTCCCCCCATCCCGCGCCCCCTCCCGCAGCGCCCCCTCCCTCAACTCCCCCCATCCCGCGCCCCACTCCCCCGCGCTCCCACCCCCGCGCCCCTCCGTCAACTCCCCCCATCCCCGCGCCCCCTCCTTCAACTCCCCCCACCCCCGCGCCCCCTCCCTCAACTCCCCCCATCCCGCGCCCCCTCCCGCAGCGCCCCCTCAACTCCCCCCATCCCGCGCCCCACTCCCCGGTGCTCCCACCCCCGCAGCCCCCCTCCCCGTGCCCTCCCACCGTGCCCCGCGCCCCCTTCCTGCGGATCCCCCTCGGCCCCCACTGCTCTGCTGCCCCCTTCGACCCGCCCCCTCGGTGAGCGCCTACATCGCCATTCTGTGCTCTTGCTTTGTCTTTGTTGTTGAAGCTGATTCATTTGGGTAAGTAGTTAGAATTTATCTCTTGAGCTACTTCATTATCTTATAAACTAAGTTCGTGTTGGGCAGATTTGCATTTCCCCTGAAGCTTTGAAATTTGGGTGATTATTTGTGAATGAGCAGAGTTTGAATTGATGTATAAAAGTTGTATTGATGTTGGGGTTGAGTTTGAGGAGATTGGGAGTGACATGATGGTGGTTTGATGTGAGATTATTGATTTAAATTTGGAATTGTGAACTGAAATTGCTGAATTGTTAGTTGGAATTGTTGTCCTTTTTAAACATTCAATGTGTTTTGATCTATACTTATATGTGATATACTTTGTACAAAGTGTACTCTTTTTTACCCTGTTATAAAAAAATTACTACTTTGATCAAATTATATGGGAACTATATTTTAGCTATATAAACCCTTATAAATTAATTTGATTGGTTATGATGCCATAATAGGAAGGTTGATATCTGATTAGTTTAGTAATCTTATTACTTGATTATAATAATATATTAGTGTCTCTAGTGGAAGATTTAACTCTAGTAGAATGCTTTGAAGGCTCTTTTATGTGAGAAATCCGTTTCCTTGAATTATGAAGATGTAGGAGGTGTGTGTTGTTCATATAAATTGCCTTTTTGTTGAATTCAAATGTTGGATTCCCCGTGAGTAATGGGTGATTACTCCTCCTAGGTAATGGGTGATTACCCCTAGTTATCCTTTTATTTTATTTTATTTTATTTTTTGTATAAATGAATGATCTGTCTTTGTTGTTTGCAATTGCATTTTGATGGTATAATTTTGAGGTGGCCCTGTGCCTGGAAAATGTCCAATTACAGGGGAGACTCTGTCAAAATTTATTTCAAAATCTGCCGCTACTTACTGTGGAATAGAATAACTACCCGTTAGTAATGGGTGATTACTCCTCCTGGGTAATGGGTGATTACCCCTAGTTATCCTTTTATTTTATTTTATTTTTTATATAAATGAATGATCTGTCTTTGTTGTTTGCAATAGCATTTTAATTGTATAATTTTGAGGTGGCCCTGTGCATGGAAAATGTCCAATTACAGGGGAGACTCTATCAAAAAATTTTTCAAAATCTGCCGCTACTTACTGTGGAATAGAATAACTACCCTTATCTTGGAGTGTATTATTCGATTGAGCATGAGTATATATCCCATAATAGCATTATTATTAAAAATAATATTGCTAATAAGAATAAGAATAGGACTAATGAAATGAGTAATAATAATAATAATTTCATATATAGGTGGATGTTAATAATAGCAGGAATAATATACGTTATAGAGAGAGTTTAAACAAATATAAACATTGGAATGAAAATAAATAAAATGTTATTATTTAACCATTGGAATGTGTAAAATAAGAATATAATTAGTTTTAATATTATTTAATCTTAATCAAATTCCTCAATTTTCTCATTTATTTCCACATTTATTTTCACTCTTCAAATAATTGTACTTTTCACCTCAATTAAATGTAGAACTTGGTTAAAACGTAGATATTGAAGGTGTAACTGTATCCAAAGATAGCAATTGTAAATTCTATGTTTTGGACCTCTTTTTGTTAGATAATAGAAAGGAAAATGTAATTATACTTCTCTTCCTTTTGTTTAAGGGGTGATTTTAATTATTGAGTTGATTGTTCTTTTCTCTCATTTAGACGTCATGGAGGATCGTAGTTAGATGTATAGAAGGCACGCTTCAGGTGTAAAAGGGATCACTATTGAATTTGAGGAAGGGGTTAAGGCTTTTTTGACATTTGCCTTATCAAATGCAATGTCAAGCGTAATTAGATGCTCGTGTGCAAAATGTAAGAATAAAAAGTATCTGGATCCAGCAAAAGTTAAGCTCCACCTGTGGAAGTCTAGATTTGTGCCTAGGTATTACCGGTGGACATGTCATGGTGAGCCATTCGAGTGTCCCTCAAGTGTGTCTACCTCAATCCCAGAATTTGATTCACATCAAGAAAATGCGTCTCGCGAAATGGTCTTAGACGTAGCGGGACCTGACTTTCCCCACTGAAGCTCCATCGGCGAGACCATTTTGAAGAGCCACCTAATGTGGAGGCACAAAGGTTTTACGATATGTTAAAGGCGGCGAGAGACTCCTATATGGGATGGATGCACACAACATTCGCGGCTTTCACTGGCTTCAAGGTTATTAAACATTAAGTACGAAAATAACCTCTCGCGTAAAGCCTTTAACGATGTTGTGCAATTGATGAAAGAGGTTGTGCCTAGCAGTAATACGATTCTTGATGATTTCTATCAGATGAAAAAATTAGTGGCTGGGTTGGGTTTGCCGGTACAAAAAATAGATGTATGCAATAATGGATGCATGCTTTACTGGAAAGATGACATGAATCGTAGAGAGTGTAAATTTTGTGGCCATCCTCGATATGCACGAGAAAAAGGTTGGGAAGAACACAAGTAGAAGGGAAATTTCATTCAAGAAGATGTATTACTTCCCGATAACACCGAGGCTACAAAGATTGTATACTTCCAAAACAACGGTGAACACATGAGATGGCATGGAGAGAGCGAGATCGGAGAAAGGCACCATGAGTCACCCTCGTGATGCTTGAAGCATGGCAACACTTTGATCGAATGTATCCTGAGTTTGCAAAAGAAGTACGGAATGTCAAACTTGGTTTATGTACAGATGGATTCTCACCATTTGGGATGTCGGGTAAGCAATATTCATCCTGGCCGGTCATTCTCACACCCGTATAATCTCCCCCGTGGATGTGTATGAAGGATCCGGTCATGTTTTTAACAATCATTATCCCGGGTCCCAAGAATCCAAAGCACCGGGTGGATGTTTATTTACAACCCTTGATAGACGAATTAACCAAATTGTGGTTTGAAGGTGTCACCACTTATGACATATCGAAGAAACAAAACTTCCAACTACGGGCGGCACTTTTGTGGACTATTAATGATTTTCCTGCATATGGTATGTTGAGTGGCTGGAGCAACTGCTGGGAGAGCGGCTTGTCCATATTGTATGGGCAATACAAAGTCTTTTCATCTACAAAATGGTGGGAAACAATCATGGTTTGGCTTGTCACCGTCGTTTCTTACCATCGGATCATCCTTACGGGAGGGATACGAGATCTTTTAGGAATGATAGAGGTTACGAGACATCACGGCACTGTGCAATACCCTACTGGTGAAGAAATGCTGGGATAGTTTGTCTAATTATGAAAAAATTACAGAAACATGCAAAGAAATTGGAAGGAGTAATGGCGGGGGAATATCTCATAATTGGGCAAAAAGGAGTATTTTTTGGGATTTGCCGTATTGGCGTACTAATTTGGTCCGACATAATATTGATGTAATGCACAATGAGAAGAATGTATTTGACAATGTCATGAATACAGTTCTTGAGGTAAAGGGTAAATCAAAAGACAATTTAAAGGCTAGACGTGACTTAGAAATTTATTGCCATAGGCCCGAGCTACATGCCTTGAATGTGGGAGGAGGAAAAGTGGCTATACCTAAAGCTGTTTACTCGTTGACATCGAGAACAAAAGAAACTTTTGCTTGAATGGTTGAGGGGATTGCAACTCCCAGGATGGATACGCTTCAAACATTGGAAGATGTCTTGATTTGAATGAGTTGAAGTTATCCGGTATGAAATCACATGAGCTATCACGTATTCATGGAGAGACTACTTCCAATTGCATTGAAGGAATTTCTTCCTTCTAATGTATGGGGTGTTTTGACGGAGTTGAGTCTTTTTTATCGTGATCTATGCTCTCCTAAGTTGAATGTAGCTCATATGGCCAAATTGGAGTCAGACATTCCTTTATTGTTATGTAAGTTGGAGAAGATATTTCCACTGCATTCTTTGATGTAATGGAACACCTATTAATTCATTTGCCTTACGAAGCAAGAGTTTGTGGCCCTGTTCAATATAGGTGGATGTACCCGTTTGAACGGTAATCGAATCATTCAATCTAATTCTTTTCATAGCAGGTACGATCCAAGCGTGTGTGATTGAAGTCGAATTTTTTTTTAAATGACAGGTATTTGCATCAATTGAAAATCAAGGTGAAAAATAAGGCTAGAGTTGAAGGGTCAATCTGCAATGCTTATCTAGTTGAGGAAGCATCCACTTTATTCTCTTATTATTTTGAGCCACATGTACAAACAAAACGTACAATTCCGGCGCGTAATGAAGAGGGAGAACGATTAGAGAGGGTGCAAGAACCTGGGCTGTCAATCTGCAATGTTCAAGGACGGGTGATAGGATGAATTCGAACTCAGTTCCTTACTTACGAAGAATTCGTTGCGGCAAGAATTTATATGTTGCTTAATTGTGGTGAAGTGCAGCCATACATTGAGTACGAGCTACTACTTCATACATTTTATACGATAAACGATACCTCATAATGATTTTGACTCATTCAATCTAATTCTAATGCATTACAGGGCATTCACGGCACACTTACGAAGTACGGCTCAGACTATATCGAGAGATAGAAATCAATAGAAGAATCGGCCTTGAATTTGCGAGAATGGTTTAGTGGATATGTAAGTCTCATAAGTTAATAACTTGCATTTGGAACTCCATTGGGGATTCAATGGAGTTTCGTAATGCTATAACTTTCATAATTACGAGGTTAACTTGTCTAATGTTTTTTAGGTACAAGATTCAGAAAATATGGTTACAAATGAATGCTTGAGGAACTTTGCTTGGGGTCCGTCAAGGCTAGTGAAATCATATAGTGGGTACATAATTAATGGTTTCCGATTTCACACTAATGATTATGCGGAGGGAAAGAAAACAGTTAATAGTGGTGTTTGCGTGAAAGGGATTGGAAATGACGCATCAGGACCTGATTACTATGGAGTGTTAAATGAGATTATTGAAGTGCAATTTCCTGGTAATCCACGAGCAAAGCATTGTTCTTTTTAAATGTCACTTGGTTTGATCAAACATTGAATCGTGGTACCGGGGTACATCCACGAGTATAATCTTGTAGAAATTAACCACAAAAGGAGCTATGCTAACTATGATCCATTTGTTCTAGCTCAACAAGCTATCCAAGTGTATTATGCATCATATCCGGGGAGTAAGAGGCCAAGATCTGATTGGTTGGCGGTTTGCAAAACCAAAGCTCGACATATAATAGATGCACCCGTGGTTGATGAGCTTATCGGGAAGAAGTAGATGCTGCGACGAAGTCGGCATATCGTTATTTGTTGATCTTGGTATTACGACGCATGAGAATGGTATGAGTGAAATGTTGGATGTTCATGATGAGGCTATAACGGCAAGGGAAAATTCTCCTATAAATGAAGAGGAAGAAGATGAATGGGAAACGAATAGCGATACCTCGGTAGATGATGATGAGTACGTATCGGAGAATGATTCTAGTGAATAGGCTTGATTTCAATTCATTTACAAATAATATAGTTAATGGTGAGGGAATCCTGAAATCTATTGCATCATTACTATCCCATGTCAAATTTTAATTTACAATTTATTTGTTACTTGAATCTACATGCCTTGAATCTTTTAATTTTTATTATTTTAAATTCCATCACATACAATTTTGTTTCACAATTTTGTCTAATTGTCGGGAATCTCATCTCCTTCTTTTTTTTGCGAGGAATCTTTCGTTTAGACTTGTACAGCCGGAGGATTTTTGTTATTCCTTATTATATTCTTTTGTGGTGTAAACAACAAGGTAGTTTATATATTGTATTGTTGCTTGTATTGACGAGACAATTCACAAGGACAGAGGCATTTATAATTTTTAGCTTGATTTTAACTATATCTAACATTTTAATTGGAACCCCGTGAGTGATGGGTGATCATTCCCCGTGAGTGATGGGTGATCATTCCTCTTGGGTAATGGGTGATTACCCCTAGTTATCTTTTGAATTTTTCTATATTTAAAAGATCTGTCTTTGTTGTTTGTAACGAGCGTTTTGGTTGTCAAATCTTGAGGTGGCCTTGTGCACGGGAAATATCCAATTATAGGGGAGACTACTGTCAAATTTTTTTAAAATTCAATTTACAAGTACAATGTTTATTTTGACATATCCATCATTATCATACATATTATTGTATTACTTTAAACTAGCGAATAGATATAACGTTTCAATGTTATTATTCTTTTATCATTTTTATTCACGGTTATTTACATCCTTCTTTTGGAGTGGGCTTCGTCTTTATTGGTTACTTATTTTTCTTTTTTCATCTCCTTTAGCAATGTCTTCTAATGAAGGATCATTGAGGGAGGGGAGTCAGGAGGGTCAGGAGCCTTATACTCCATCCCCTACTCAGCTACAAAGGCTTTCAGTGCCTCGTTCATTACATGGCTCTATTGGAGATGAGGGAGTACCATCCCCGGCTTTTCAATCATCCGTTGCTTCGACTTCGCATTACGTTGGGTTGCAAGTTACGGACTCCCGACCTTGGATTGTTCCACGGGGAAACGGGTAAGTAACATATTCATACTTTGTAAGATGTTGATTATTAGTTCAATTATTATTATTATTATTTTTGAGATTAACATAACTATATTGTACATTGTCATTGCACCAAAAATAGGTTCGCCGGCTCGGACAAATGTGTCGAGAAATTTCAAATATAATACGACGGTACTTCATTGGTTCGTATCCGACATACACGCACGTCCCGATAACCGTGCGAGACTTATGGTTTCAAGAATTTGGGGTAAGCAATTTTTGAGTATTTTTTATCGTTTAAGTACTATGTTATATGTTAATCAGAAATCTTAATCATGATCATGCAGAAATATTTTCGGTGGAGGGAAGAGTATGCTTCGCTAATTCGATCAACTTGGGAAAAGAAGTGTCGGACGCGATTTTCGGACATAATGTCTAGGCTGAGGAAGAGGGATGATTGGGTATGTCCTCATTGGATAGAGGCACAATATTGGAATGACATTTGCGAGTACTGGAGATCAGAGAAGTATCAGAAGCTCTCATCCACCAACAAAAAGAATCGTGGGAGTAGTTGCACCCATACTGGAGGGTCTATTTCGTTCACAGAACACGAGGACCGTTTGGTAATTCACCTTCACTTAATTAATTAGTAATCTAAATTGTTTTATTACAAATTTATGTAAGATTGTAATAATTACATTTTGTTAACATAAATGTAGCGGGCCAAGGAGGGGAGTTCTTTTAGCTACACAGACATGTTTGAGACATTACATGTCTTTCAGAGCGGGCCACAAAAGGGTCAGTTTGTCAGTGAGCGATCTCGCCAGACATTGGTACTATATAGATTAAATATGTTGAAATTCTTTATCTTTGCGTGGAATTTGTATTTTATTTTGATAATTACTATTGACAATTCTTTTTTTTTTTTTTTTTTTTTTAGGATGAGGTGCGAAATCTCATACGAGCACTCCTCGATCCGAGTCTAGTGACTACTGTAAACTCTGTTGTTCCTTTTGATGAAAAAGCCATGTTTGTAAAGGCACAAGGCGGGTTCAAAAGGGGACGAGTTTTGGGTTAGGCTCGGAGGCGACACATGTTCGAACTAGGCTGTCTCAAAGTGGACTGCATGCATCTTCCCCTACACCGAGTTGATATTGGACATCTAGTAGAGCAAAGGGTTCAACGAGGCTGAGCGGAGATTCAATCGACAAATAGACTTGTATCGGGACTTCATGAGGCGACGACGAGTCTACATTTGGTGGTTGGATGGCAGCTATGTCGGACAAGATGGGTATTCCTGCACCATCTATGCCATCCATAGAGGAGATAGAAGTGCGCATTGCGGCTACTAATACTGAAGATGAAGATCCAAATGCTGGCGATGGATTTGATCTAGCTGATGAGCACCCGGGCCCACGTAGGGGCTCTCGTTCCCCTCCTCCATCCCCTTCTGCAGCTGCTCCTTCATTACTTACATAGACTTGTTATATTTATTTTTATACTCTTTATACACTATTACTTATTTTTGTGAATTATTTTACTTTTTTAGATACTTATTATGTATTTTATATTATATTATATTTTAGTATTTTAATTATATTTATTTGGGCATATTTTTAATTTTTTATAATATTTTTTTGGATTATGAACATAGTTTTGGCATTTCTTTGTATAGTATTTCAAGGTTGATTTACAGGGAATTAATAATTTAAAATAAATATAATAATAATAAAAAAAATTATTGTAAAATTCTCGCAAAATCGTCGCAATTTGCGAGGGTCATGACTTGGGGTTTAATTCTTCCCTCGCAAAACCCTCGCAATTTGCGAGGGTTTTGCGAGGGCCAACCTTGTGCCCTCGCAAAACCCTCGTAATTTGCGACGGTTTTGTGAGGGTCATGTCTTGGGGGTTAATTCTCCCTCGCAAAACCGTCGCAAATTGCGAGGGTTTTGCGAGGCATAAGGTTGGCCCTCGCAAAACCGTCGCAATTTGCGACGGTTTTACGAGGGTAATGACTTGGGGGTTAATTTTCCCCTTGCAAAACCATCGCAAATTGCGAGGGTTGGCGAATCGCAAAACCCTCGCAATTTGCGAGGGTTTTGCAAGGGCCAACCTTGTGCCCTCGCAAAACCCTCGCAATTTGCGACGGTTTTGCGAGGGTCATGACTTGGGGGTTAATTCTCCCCTCGCAAAACGGTTTTGCGAGGGCCAACCTTGTGCCCTCGCAAAACCCTCGCAATTTGCAACGGTTTTGCGAGGGCTACGTCTTGGGGGTTAATTCTCCCCTAGCAAAACCGTCGCAAAATTTGTTCCTTTGGTGAAGTTTGACAAAAAAATATTCGTCGCAAAACCGTCGTAAATAGCAACGAATTTTTGTGTCCCTCGCAAAACCGTCGCAATTTGCGATGGTTTCCCTTGGCCGTCGCAAATTGCGACGTCATTTTTTGCGACGGCTAAAACCGTCGCAAAAACGGTCAGCGACGGTTTTGCAAGGGTTTTTGGCCGTCGCAAATGGCGATTTTTCCTGTTGTGTTTTTATATCTTTTAATATTTCTTCCCAACGCCATTACAAAGCTTTGACAAAAAAAATGATGATGATGATGATGATGATGACGATGATGGCCTTATTCAAATGTTTTGTCCCATTTTTTGTCTCTGATACAAAATGAAACATATGGTTAAACGGATTGGCCCAAAATGCCCAAAAACAAGCCGAAGGAACACTGACAGGATGCCTTTAGCTCACGCGTCCTATAAGGATGCATGCTGCTAATTAATACACCTCCTAGAAATCAAAAATTGCAAAACAGCCTTCTAGTGCTGTAAAATTAGGACGCATTCTTGGAATGGATCCTCATTTTGTTAGAATGCATTTATGACGTCCATATCTGATGAAGATGTCTTCGAACCGTCAGCAATTTAATGTGAAATGGTCTCAAAAGGGCCCTTCTGATAAAAAAAACTCATATACATTTGAAATTGAACAAAGGAAGTAATATTTCACAACAGGAAAAATCGCCATTTGCGACGGCCAAAAACCGTCACTGTGCGACGGTTTTAGCCGTCGCAAAAAACGACGTTGCAATTTGCGACGGCCATGGGAAACCGTCGCAAATTGCGACGGTTTTGCGAGGGCAAAAAAAATTCGTTGCTATTTACGACGGTTTTGCGAGGATTTTGCGACGAATATTTTTTTTGTCAAACTTCACCAGCGGAACAATTTTTGCGACGGTTTTGCGACGAAAAACAGTGACCCTCGCAAAACCGTCGCAATTTGCAAGGGTTTTGCGAGGGCCAACCTTGTGCCCTCGCAAAACCCTCGCAAATTGTGACGGTTTTGCGAGGGAGAATTAACCCCAAGTCGTGACCCTCGCAAAACCGTCGCAATTTGCGAGGGTTTTGCGAGGGCACAAGGTTGGCCCTCGCAAAACCCTCGCAAATTGCGACGGTTTTGCGAGGGGAGAATTAACCCCAAGTCGTGACCCTCGCAAAACCGTCGCAATACCCCAAGTCGTGACCCTCGCAAAACCGTCGCAATACCCTCGCAAATTGCGAGGGTTTTGCAATAATTTTTTTTTATTATTATATTTATTTTAAATTATTAATTCCCTATAAATCAACCCTGAAATATTATACAAATAAATATCAACACTATGTTCATAATCCAAAAAAATACTATAAAAAATTAAAAATAAACCCAAATAAATATAATTAAATATTAAAATATAATATAAAATACATAATAAGTATCTAAAAAAGTAAAATAATTCACAAAAATAAGTAATAGTGTATAAAGAGTATAAAAATAAATATAACAAGTCTATGTAAGCAATGAAGAAGCAGCTGCAGAAGGGGGTGGAGGAGGGGAACGAGAGCCCCTACGTGGGCCGGGGTGCTCATCGAGTTGGATCAAATCCATCGTCAACATTTGGATCTTCATCTTCGGCATTAGCAGCCGCAATGCGCGCTTCTATCTCCTCTATGGATGGCATAGATGGTGCGGGAATACCCATTTTGTCAGACATAGTTGCCATCCAACCACCAAATGTAGGCTGCTTGTTGCCTCATGAAGTCCGGTACAAGTCTATTTGTCGATTGAATCTCCGCTCAGCTGTTGAACCCTTTGCTCTACTAGATGTCCAATATCAACTTGTGTAGGAGAAGATGCATGCAGTCCACTTTGAGACAGTCTAGTTCGAACATGTGTCGCCTCTGAGCCTAACCCAAAAGCTCGTCCCCTTTTGAACCCGCCTTGTGCCTTTACAAACATGGCTTTTTCATCAAGAGGAACAACAGAGTTTACGAGTCACTAGACTCGGGTGAGGAGTGCTACGTATGAGATTTCGCACCTCATCCTAAAAAAAAAAAAAAGAATTGTCAATAGTAATTATCAAAATAAAATACAAATTCCACACGGTATAAAGAATTTCAACATATTTAATCTATATAGTACCAATGTACGGCGAGATCGCTCAGCGACAAAGCCGACCCTTTTGTGGCCCGCTACGAAAGACATGTAATGTCTCAAACATGTACGTGTAGCTAAAAGAACTCCCCTCCTTGGCCCGCTACATTTATGTTAACACAATGTAATCATTACAATCTTACATAAATTTGTAATAAAACAATTTAGATTAATAATTAATTAAGGCATGTAGGTGAATTACCAAACGGTCCTCGTGTTACGTGAGCAGAAATAGACCCTCCGAGTATGGGTGCGGCTACTCCCACGATTCTTTTTGTTGGTGGATGAGAGCTTCGATACTTCTACGATCTCCGGTACTCGCAAATGTCATTCCAATACTGTGCCTCTATCCAATGAGGACATACCCAATCATCCCTCTTCCTCAGCCTAGACATTATGTCCGAAAATCGCGTCCGACACTTCTTTTCCCAAGTTGATCGAATTAGCGAAGCATACTCTTCCCTCCACCGAAAATATTTCTGCATGATCATGATTAAGATTTCTGATTAACATATAACATAGTACTTAAACGATAAAAAATACTCAAAAATTGCTTACCCCAAATTCTTGAAACCATAAGTCTCGCACGGTTATCGGGACGTGCGTGTATGTCGGATACGAACCGGTGAAGTACTGCTTGTATTATATTTGAAATTTCTCGGACACATTTGTCAGAGCAGCGAACCTATTTTTGGTGCAATGACAATGTACAATATAGTTATGTTAATCTCAAAAATAATAATAATAATTGAACTAATAATCAACATCTTACAAAGTATGAATATGTTACTTACCCGTTTCCCAGTGGAACAATCCAAGGTCGGGAGTCCGTAACTTGCAACCCAACGGAATGCGAAGGCTGAAGCGGCGGATGATTGAAAAGCGGGGATGGTACTCCCTCATCTCCAATAGAGCCATGTAATGAATGAGGCACTGAAAGCCTTTGTAGCTGAGTAGGGGATGGAGTATAAGGCTCCTGACCCTCCTGACTCCCCTCCCTCAATGATCCTTCATTAGAAGACATTGCTAAAGGAGATGAAAAAAGAAAAATAAGTAACCAATAAAGACGAAGCCCACTCCAAAAGAAGGATGTAAATAACCAGTGAATAAAAATGATAAAAGAATAATAACATTGAAACGTTATATCTATTCGCTAGTTTAAAGTAATACAATAATAATGCTTTGTTGATGATGGATATGTCAAAATAAACATTGTACTTGTAAATTGAATTTTAAAAAAATTTGATAGAGTCTCCCCTATAATTGGACATTTCCCAGGCATAAGGCCACCTCAAGATTTGACAACCAAAACGTCTGTTACAAACAACAAAGACAGATCTTTTAAATATAGAAAAATTCAAAAGATAACTAGGGGTAATCACCCATTACCCAAGAGGAATGATCACCCATCACTCACGGGGAATGATCACCCATCACTCACGGGGTTCCAATTAAAATGTTAGATATAGTTAAAATCAAGCTAAAAATTATAAATGCCTCTGTCCTTGTGAATTGTACTGTCAATACGATAACAATACAATATATAAACTACCTTGTTGTTTACACCACAAAAGAATATAATAAGGAATAACAAAAATCCTCACGAGCTGTACAAGTCTAAACGAAAGATTCTGCCAAAAAAAGAAGGAGATGAGATTCCGACAATTAGACAAAATTGTGAAACAAAATTGTATGTGATGGAATTTAAAATAATAAAAATTAAAAGATTCAAGGCATGTAGATTCAAGTAACAAATAAATTGTAAGTTAAAATTTGACATGGGATAGTAATGATGCAATAGATTTTAGGATTCCCTCACCATTAACTATATTATTTGTAAATGAATTGAAATCGAGGCCTATTCACTAGAATCATTCTCCGATACTGGACTCATCATCATCTGCGAGGTATCGCTACTCGTTTCCCATTCATCTTCTTCCTCTTCATTTATAGGAGAACTATCCCTTGCTTGTTATAGCCTCATCATGAACATCCAACATTTCACTCATACCATTCTCATGCGTCGAGAATACCAAGATCAACAAATAACGATATGCTTGACTTACGTCGATAGCATCTACTTCTTCACGATAAGCTCTATCAACCACGGGTGCATCTATTATATGTCGAGCTTTGGTTTTGCAAGCTGCCAACCAATCAGATCTTGGCCTCTTACTCCCTGGATATGATGCATAATACACTTGGATAGCTTGTTGAGCTAGAACAAATGGATCATAGTTAGCATAGCTCCTTTTGTGGTTAATTTCTACAAGATTATACTGCGGATGTACCCTCGTACCACGATTCAATGTTTGATCAAACCGGTGACATTTAAAAAGAACAATGCTTTGCTTGTGGATTACCGGAAAATTGCACTTCAATAATCTCATTTAACACTCCATAGTAATCGAGGTCCTGATGTGTCATTTCCAATCCCTTTCACGCAAACACCACTATTAAGCTGTTTTCTTTCCCTCCGCATAATCATGAGTGTGAAATCGATAACCATTAATTATGTACCCACTATATGATTTCACTAGTCTTGACGGACCCCAAGCAAAGTTCCTCAAGCATTCATTTGTAACCATATTTTACGAATCTTGTACCTAAAAAACATTAGACAAGTTAACCTCGTAATTATGAAAGTTATAGCATTATGAAACTCCATTGAATCCCCAATGGAGTTCCAAATGCAAGTTATTATCTTATGAGACTTACATATCCACTAAACCATTACGCAAATTCAAGGTGATACTTCTATTGATTTCTATCTACGATATAGTCGGAGCGGACTTCGTAAGTGTGCCGTGAATGCCACGTAATGCATTAGAATTAGATGGAATGAGTCAAAATCATTATGAGGTATCGTTTATCGTATAAAATGTATGAAGTAGTAGCTCGTACTCAATGTATGGTTGTACTTCACCACAATTAAGCAACATATAAATTCTTGCTTGCAACGAATTCTTCGAAGTAAGGAGCCGAGTTCGAATTCGTCCTATCACCCGATCCTTGAACATTGCGGATTGACGACCCGGGTTCTTGCACCCTCTCTAATCGTTCTCCTTCTTCATTACGCGCTAGAATTGTACGTTTTGTTTGTACATGTGGCTCAAAATAATAAGAGAAGAAAGTGGATGCTTCCTCAACTAGATAAGCATTGCAGATTGACCCTTCAACTCTAGCCTTATTTTTCACCTTGATTTTCAATTGATGCAAATACCTGTCATTTAAAAAAATACGACTTCGATCACACACGCTTATATCGAACCTGCTATGAAAAGAATTAGATTGAATGATTCGATTACCGTTCAAACGGGTATATCCACCTATATTGAACAGGGCCACAAACTCTTGCTTCGTAAGGCAAATGAATTAATAGGTGTTCCATTACATCAAAGAATGCAGGTGGAAATATCTTCTCCAACTTACATAACAATAAAGGAATGTCGGACTCCAATTTGGCCATATGAGCTACATTCAACTTAGGAGAGCATAGATCACGATAAAAAAGACTCAACTCCGTCAAAACACCCCATACATTAGAAGGAAGAAATTCCTTCAATGCAATTGGAAGTAGTCTCTCCATGAATACGTGACGATCATGTGATTTCATACCGGATAACTTCAACTCATTCAAATAAGCACATCTTCCAATGTTTGAAGCATATCCATCCGGGAGTTGCAATCCCCTCAACCATTCTAGCAAAAGTTTCTTTTGTTACGATGTCAACGAGTAACATGACTTTAGGTATAGCCACTTTTCCTCCTCCCACATTCAAGGCATGTAGCTCGGGCCTATGGCAATAAATTTCTAAGTCACATCTAGCCTTTAAATTGTCTTTTGATTTACCCTTTACCTCAAGAACTGTATTCATGACATTGTCAAATACATTCTTCTCATTGTGCATTACATCAATATTATGTCGGACCAAATTAGTACGCCAATACGGCAAATCCCAAAAAATACTCCTTTTTGCCCAATTATGAGATATTCCCCTGCCATTACTCCTTCCAATTTCTTTGCATGTTTCTGTAATTTTTTCATAATTAGACAAACTATCCCAGATTTCTTCACCGAGTAGGGTATTGCACGAGTCGTGATGTCTCAGAACCTCTATCATTCCTAAAAGATCTTGTATCCCTCCTGTAAGGATGATCTGATGTTAAGAAATGACGGTGACAGTCAAACCATGATTGTTTCCCACCATTTTGTAGATGAAAAGACTTTGTATTGCCCATACAATATGGACAAGCCAGTCTCCCAGCGAGTGCTCCAGCCACTCAACATACCATATGCGGGAAAATCATTAATAGTCCACAAAAGTGCCGCCGTAGTTGGAAGTTTTGTTTCTTCGATATGTCATAAGTGGTGACACCTTCAAACCACAATTTGGTTAATTCGTCTATCAAGGGTTGTAAATAAACATCCACCTGGTGCTTTGGATTCTTGGGGCCGGGATAATGATTGTTAAAAACATGATCGGATCCTTCATACACATCCACGGGGGAGATTATACGGTGTGAGAATGACCAGGCCGGGATGAATATTGCTTACCCGACATCCCAAATGGTGAGAATCCATCCGTATATAAACCAAGTTTGACATTCCGTACTTCTTTTGCAAACTCGGGATATATTCGATCAAAGTGTTGCCATGCTTCGATATCACGAGGGTGACTCATTGTGCCTTTCTCCGATCTGCTCTCTCCATACCATCTCATGTGTTCAGCTGTTGTTTTGGAAGTGTACAATCTTTGTAGCCTCGGTGTTATCGAGAAGTAATACATCTTCTTGAATGAAATTTCCCTTCTACTTGTGTTCTTCCCAACCTTTTTCTGTGCATATCCAGGATGGCCACAAAATTTACACTCTCTACGATTCATGTCATCTTTCTAGTAAAGCATGCATCCATTATTGCATACATTTATTTTTTGTATCGGCAAACCCAACCCAGCCACTAATTTTTTCATCTGATAGAAATCATCAGGAATCGTATTACTGCTAGGCACAACCTCTTTCATCAATTGCACAACATCGTTAAAGGCTTTACGCGAGAGGTTATTTTCGGACTTAATGTTTAATAACCTTGAAGCCGATGAAAGCTGCGAATGTTGTGTGCATCCATCCCATATAGGAGTCTCGTCGCCTTTAACATATCGTAAAACCTTTGTGCCTCCACATTAGGTGGCTCTTCAAAATGAACTGCCGATGGAGCTTCGGGGGAAAGTCGAGTCCTGCTACGTCTAAGACCATTTCGCGAGACAGATTTTCTTGATGTGAATCGGATTCGGGATTGAGGTAGACACACTTGAGGGACACTCGAATGGCTCACCATGACATGTCCACCGGTAATACCTAGGCACAAATCCGGACTTCCACAGGTGGAGCTTAACTTGTCTTCGGATCCGGTACTTTTTATTCTTACATTTTGCACACGGGCATCTAATTACGCTTGACATTGCATTTGATAAGGCAAATGTCAAAAAAGCCTTAACCCCTTCCTCAAATTCAATAGTGATCCCTTTTACACCGAGCGTGCCTTCTATACATCCAACTACGATCCTCCATGACGTCTAAATGAGAGAAAAGAACAATTAACTCAATAATTAAAATCACCCCTTAAACAAAAGGAAGAGAAGTATAATTACATTTTCCTTTCTATTATCTAACAAAAAGAGGTCCAAAACATAGAATTTACAATTGCTATCGTTGGATACAGTTACACCTTCAATATATACGTTTTAACCAAGTATTTAATCTTAATTGAGGAATTTGATTAAGATTAAATACTATTAAAGCTAATTATATTCTTATTTTACACATTCCAATGGTTAAATAATAACATTTTATTTATTTTCATTCCAATGTTTATATTTGTTTAAACTCTCTCTATAACGTATATTATTCCTGCTATTATTAACATCGACCTATATATGAAATTATTATTATTATTATTACTCATTTCATTACTCCTATTCTTATTCTTATTAGCAATATTATTTTTAATAATAATGCCATTATGGGATATATACTCATGCTCAATTGAATAATACACTCCAAGATAAGGGTAGTTATTCTATTCCACATTAAGTAGCGGCAGATTTTGAAAATTTTTTTGACAGAGTCTCCCCTGTAATTGGACATTTTCCAGGCACAAGGCCACCTCAAAATTATACAATCAAAATGCAATTGCAAACAACAAAGACAGATCATTCATTTATACAAAATAAATAAATAAATAAATAAAAGGATAACTAGGGGTAATCACCCATTACCCAGGAGGAGTAATCACCCATTACTCACGGGGAATCCAACATTTGAATTCAACAAAAAGGCAATTTATATGAACAACACGCACCTCCTACATCTTCATAATCTAAGGAAATGGATTTCTCACATAAAAGAGCCTTCAAAGCATTCTACTAGAGTTAAATCTTCCACTAGAGACACTAATATATTATTATAATCAAGCAATAAGATTACTAAACTAATCAGAAATCAACCTTCCTATTATGGCATCATAACCAATCAAATTAATTTATAATGGTTTATATAGCTAAAACATAGTTCCCATATAATTTGATCAAAGTAGTAATTTTTTTATAACAGGGTAAAAAGAGTGCACTATAAGTATAGATCAAAACACATTGAATGTTTAAAAAGGACAACAATTCCAACTAACAATTTAGCAATTCCAGTTCACAATTCCAAATTTAAATCAATAATCTCACATCAAACCACCATCATGTCACTCACAATCTCCTCAAACTCAACCCCAACATCAATACAACTTTTATACATCAATTCAAACTCTGCTCATTCACAAATAATCGCCCAAATTTCAAAGCTTCAGGGGAAATGCAAATCTGCCCAAAGTTTATAAGATAATGAAGTAGCTCAAGAGATAAATTCTAACTACTTACCCAAACGAATCAGCTTCAGCAACAGCACAGCAGTAGCACAGGAATGGCAGGCGCTGACTGAGGGGGGCGGGCTGAAGGGGGTAGGAAGAGCAGGGGGGAGTTGAGGGGGGGGGGGGCGCTGCGGGATGGGGGGAGTTGAGGGAGGGGGGCGCGGGGGTGTGGGGGAGTTGAGGGAGGGGGGCACGGGAAGGGGGCCGCGGGGGTGTGGGGGAGTTGAGGCGGGGGGGAGGGCGCTGCGGGATGGGGGGAGTTGAGGGAGGGGGCCGCGGGATGAGGGAGGGGGGAGCAGGAGGGGGCGCGGGATGGGGGGGTCACCGGCGGCGAGAGGGAGGGGGGAGCGGGAGGGGGGCGCCGGATGGGGGGGGCTTGAGGGAGGTGAGGGAGGGGAGTTGAGGAGGAAGAAGGAAGGGGGAAGAAGGAGGGAAAAAAAAAAAAAAGAGGGAGTGAAAAATTTTGGAAATTTTTAATTTTTTTTTAAATTTCTAGCTATTTCGTCACAATTTGTGACGAAAAAATAAAACCCTCGCTAATTTCTCATAAATTAATACGAATAATATTATAAATCGATCTATACATTATAATTTTTATTATTTTTTAGTGATTCTAATAATAATATTATTATGTAAATTATTTTTCTTTATATATTTTAATTTATACACCACTTAATCAAATAAATAGATAAAAAAAATTAGATATATGTATATATATATATATATATATATAACTATATAGTATAATATATATTAATATGTTCAAGGTGAATAACATTACAAATCGATCTCTACATTATAATTTTCAATATTTTTTTTAGTAATCTCAACAATAATAACAGTATTTGAATTGTTTTTCTTTACATATTTTATTTCATACACTACTTAACAAAATAGATATATTAAAAAATTGGACATATGTATATACATAGCTAAATTAGTATAATATATATTAACATGTAGGAGACGAAGAACATTACAAATTGATCTCTACATTATAAATTTCATAATTTTTTTAGTGATATCAACAATAATAACAGTATTTGAATTATTTTTCTTTATACACTACTTAATCAAAGTGATAGATTAAAAAATTAGACATATGTATATATATACCTACATGTTATAGTATATATATATATATATATATATATATATATATATTAAACTAAACGAGATACTTATATACATTATATACATATACTTATATATTAGAATAAGTATATAACATAACATAATTAACTATATACATTTACTTATGCAATACATTAGGTGTATAACATGACATAATTACATATACAAAATTATAATAAAATGCACTAATTGAGACATGTTATTAAAAATATTTCAGTAAATTTGTCAAAATACACCATCACATAAACACATAAAGAAATTTTAAAAAAAAGATTAAAACCCTATTTTGTTGTAAAACCCTCGCAAATTCCGTCGCAATTAGTGACGTATTAGCGACAATTTGCGACGAATTGGGGTTTTGAGATTTTCTATACATTTTGCCATTTATTTATTTTTTAATTAAAAATATTGACCGTCGCAAAACCCTCGCAAATTGCGAGAGCCGAAAATTCGTCTCAAAACCCTCGCAAATTGCGAGAGCCGAAAATTCGTCTCAAAACCCTCGCAAATTGCGAGAACTTTGCGACGGATGTTCAAAAATTTTTAAAATATTTTTTTAAAAAATAATCGATCATCGCAAAGCCCTCGCAAATTGCGAGGGTTATTGCCGTCGCAAAATCCTCGCAATTTGCAAGGGTTTTGCGATGGACGTTCAATTTTTTTTAAAAATAAATTACCGTCGCAAAACCCTCGCAAATTGCGAGGGCTAACTACCATCGCAAAACCCTCGTAAATTGCGAGGACTTTGCGATGGACGTTAAAAAATTTTAAAAATATTTTTTTAAAAAATAATTTGTCGTCGCAAAACTATCGTATATTGCGAGGGTTATTTACCGTCGCAAAACCCTCGCAATTTGCGAGGGTTTTGCGAAGGAAGTTCAAAAAATTTTTTAAAAATATTTTTTTAAAAAATAAACTGCACGTCGCAAAACCCTCGCAAATTGCGAGGATTATTTGCCGTCGCAAAACCGTCGCAAATTGCGAGGGTTTTGCGATGGACGTTCAATTTTTTTTTTAAAAAATATTTTTAAAAAAATAAATTACCGTCACAAAACCCTCGCAAATTGCGAGGATTATTTGCCGTCGCAAAACCGTCGCAAATTGCGAGGGTTTTGCGATGGACGTTCAATTTTTTTTTAAAAAAATATTTTTAAAAAAATAAATTACCGTCACAAAACCCTCGCAAATTGCGAGGGCTAACTACCGTCGTAAAACCCTCGCAAATTGCGAGGACTTTGCGATGGACGTTCAAAAATTTTAAAAATATTTTTTTAAAAAATAATTTGTCGTCGTAAATCCCTCGCAAATTGCGAGTGTTATTTGCCGTCGCAAAACCCTCGCAAATTGCGAGGGTTTTGCGATGGACGTTCAAAAAATTTTTTAAAAAATATTATTTTAAAAAATAACTTGCCGTCGCAAAACCCTCGCAATTTGCGAGGGTTTTCCGACGGACGTACGAAAATTTATTTAAAAATATTTTTTTTAAAATAACTCGCCGTCGCAAAACCCTCGCAATTTGCGAGGGCATAAATACCGACGCAAAACCGTCGCAAATAGCGATGATTTTGCTACGAATTGCGACGGGTATTTTGGCCGTCGCAAAACCGTCGCAATTTGCGACGGTTTTGCGACGGTTTTGGTCAACTCGCTACTTGTTTGAATATCGTCGCAAATTGGTCGCTATTAGCGACGGTATTGAAGCCGTTGCAAAAAATTCGTCGCAAATCGCGATTTTTCCGGTAGTGTTTACTCTTAGTTGTTTTTAGTAAAATAATTTTATTAACTAGTATAGCATGACTCGAATATTGTTCGCAATTCTATTGAAAGTTAGGATCATTCGAATGTTCTCAAATTAGCATAGGAAAATTAATACAAGGGAGGCACCAATTTTTTTGTCTTTTTTTTTTTCCCTTTTCTCATGCGTCATGGTATCAGGACCATTAGCTCCAGTAGGTATTCTCAAATGTGCATCGGGATACATAAGTTTTCCCAACCGTTTTTAAATTAAAATAAGACGAAAAGATACACACGAGAAAATCCGATCGTATTTGAAGCAAATATGATGAAAATCTTACTATATTGTTAAGTAATAAGAACATTATCATTGAGCAAAGTTTGCGAGGCGTCTTCGTTCTCCGAATTTGACTTCTGCTTTGTTTAATCTCAGCATAATAGTACGAGGCAAATCCCGGGAGACAGAAGCCAAGAGATACAGACTTTTCCAACAGTAAATTTTTCATGCAAGACTAGAACAACTAAAATTTCTGAAACTGGAAGTAAAACTGCAGCAATGATGCCCGCTAGTAAAGCCGATCCAGAGAAGGCGACGCCTACATTTCCTAGGTAAACGAATTGGAAAGCTATGGCAATTGAAACTATCACCAGGTAATATTCTACTTCTCCAAGTTTATAAGTTCTTGCCTCAAGCGGGATTGCTCGCATAGCATACAACAATTAGTAAACCAAGACATAGTCTAACTAATAATTGCGTCTAAGTTTGAAAAAGGGTGACCTTAAAGACATTTTGTACGAGCATTGCAATGGTGACAACAATGGTGGCCGAAAATGTTAACATCATCTGCATCTCCATCACCAGTGTATAGTTTATCTCCTGTTTAGCCTTCATGGACACGAATTGTATCAATGGCAAACCTAGGCCGGTGCAAGCAGCAGAAACAATAGTCATCATAAATCCCAAAGAGTGCTGCTTAGTGGTCTTGCTTTGGGCTTTGTCATTGCCAGCATCTAGACCCAATGAAGCTGCTCCGAGAACCAAGAAGACTACAGCTGCTATGGAAAAAAGGGTAATTTTTTGCTTAACAATGAGGAATCATCTAGTCCAAGAAGATTTGTACAAGTAATTCTAAAGCCATAAACTTGATCATATTGTACCTTTCCTACCATATTTACCCACAAGTTATGAAATTTTCCAAGAGTTGAAAGAGATTCATCTATTAAAGTATTAGTTAACGTTGCCTTTTGAGAATCTTGGGAATCCTTTCTATATTCACATATATCACTAAGAAATTGTCCCTTATAATAAATAAAAGGCAGATATTAAAAAGAACTAAAGTATTAATTGATTTTAAAAATAGTATGACAAAAAAGAACAAAATTTGCTCTATGTATAAAATAGAGTAATGTCAATATTCGAACAACCTTTGGTTGCATAAACTTTCTTCCTAGAGATTAGTTCTGTTATTCAACACATAAGATAAAGTATTTCTAAAATAGGAGTCAAGGGCATTAAAGGAAAAGAAATCTTGACAAGCCAAAATTGTCTATAAGACTTAACTTGACTAATAGATGCAATGTTGAAGTACATATGTTGACAATCATTTTCCCAATTCCACTCATAAAAACCAACAAAAAATCCCAAGCATAATTCACATTGTACAATAAAGGAATCATTTGTTGTTCAAATAAAAAAAAATGTATATAATAAATATCCATAACAATATGTGACAATCCTAGAATCAATACAAAATATGATGAAGTCACATGTGTTGTCATGCAATCAACCACAAAAAAAAAAACATCATCTTGATAAAGGTTTGCAATGTCGTCAATAGACAATCCAAATAGATAGGTCCTATATTAGTCTAAGCATTCTTTTTTTCCTTCTTTGGAAGCACTCCGGTCTCGTCCTTTAGGAGTTTGTTTACAAGCTAAGTACTTATTTCTTGGTCCTCCCTCTCCAAGCTAAGTTTTACCAATTGCTTCATATGATCACAAAAAAACTAAAAATATTGTAAGATGCTAGAATTGAAGTTGATGGTGTCAATGAACATAGAGTTTTATTTCCCGCTTTCTTCCATAAATACCTAGAAGAAAAAGTATCCTAGCATGAAACAATCCCAATGAACTGATTATAATATTAGCTGACGAGACAAATGCATAATAAAATACAACAAAATAGTAACATCTTGACAATTAGAACACATATAAGAATGGTCAAACCTGGCAAAGAATCTAGGTGTTTGTGCCAAATAACAAGTAATATGTTGCTCTATTATGTAAAATAGATGATGCAATTTCAGACTTAGCTAGTAGCCTGTGTCCTGCTTAATTTCCTTTATTTTTTCTTCAATATAGTGATGAATACTTATTATGTTTGTATTTATTAGTCATTCTATGCTGAGTTGTGCTAAATTTATGATCAGATAACTACTCAGTTCCCTTGTTTTTACCTTGTTCTATGTAGAATGCATAAATAAAAAAATGATTGAAGAAACAAGGTGAAAGCAGAGTAAAGAAGCATCAAGCTAGTGCGGGTGCAAAGGTAAACAGGCACTAGTTAGGAATAGAAAGTTAAGGCAAACATTCTAGACATAACAAACACCGGTTATGGAGCTACACGGGCACCGGTTTAAGGTAATAGGGGGTTGGTTCACCAACTAAAGAGGTACCAATTATTTTCAAAGAGTTTGGAAATTGGAACAACAAGACCAACATGCGCCAGATGAAAGAATAGACAGGCACTTGTTCAGAGTAAGATTTCAAGATCTTCAAGAAAAAGTGCAAAACTGGCGCGAATCTTTACATCAGGCACCAGTTCCTATTAGGACAAGTCAATATATTGCAGATTTCAAGAGTTTTCAAAGGCCACTATCAATAGATCCTATTGTTGTCTTGTTAAGGGACGAGCCAAGAAGAAGAGGAGCAGCCTTCAATCCTTCCAGTTCTATGGAGGAATCTAAGGAAGGGATCCAAGCCATTTTTGTTGAACCTAAGGCATCTTCAAAGGGGAGATTCAAGAAGAAGTAAGTATCACTTGTCTAGCAGTTTATTTTCTTATTTCGTGTGTTTATTTTCTTATTTTTGTTGACCATTCATGATTCATTTTGTGATTAAAATGTTGAACCTTTATATTTGTTGGATCTTAACCTCTATTATGATTTATTGAATTCTATTTTAGCATTAAATCACTTGATTTATGTTGGGTTGTTGATTGTTGGGTTTTTCTTAACTTTATTGATTTCGAGGGATGGGGTTAAAGTTGAGAGGCTCAATTAATTGATTTACCATATGTGTTCACCTTTGATTAACTTAAGATAGATGTCAAGGATATAGAACTATATGATTGAAAAGTCATAGGGTTGCCTAGAGATAGGGACACTATTTTCTCCAAATGAGAAACGAGTAATTAATCTTAATGCTTATGAACTAGGTTAGTAAGGCAGAGATACCCACCAATGAGGTTGAAGGGTAGGGGATTCAATAACTCGAGAAAGATTAGGTCTTAATTGAGGCTACCCAATTAGCACCAATATGGAATCTCAATTGGTCTATTTTGGTAGATTGGGATTTAGCTTGATAATGTGGAATGTATTTTGAATTACATGACTTATCCTTCTTTTTTTAAAGATGCTTGGTGATCTAAGAAGAATTCTTAGGTGTACTTGGATAGGTTAGTTGCCATTCTTATTTGTCACCATCCCAAAAGGATAATTTACCAAACAATGAAAAAATGGCGTAGCAGGAGTATTTGCCACCTTACTCGAGGGAAATGGGACTTACCATTGGAACTCTATGCTACATGATTGGTATACTTGCTCAAATGTGTATTGCATGTGAGTGATTTTGGTATTTTATACTTAAACTTGATTAATTTATATGAATTATTGAGACTCTTTCCTATGCAGAAGAATATAAACACATAACACGCATAAAGTTTTTTGCGTCGTTGCAGGGGATTGAATGATAATAGTTTGAAATGCTTGAGTTTTGTTGATTTAGTGTTGTAATTGTGCATACTTGTGAATATAACTAACTTATACCTAAGTAGTTGTACATATCATTTGTGGTTAATTATTTGTATGCTACTTTAGAATTGAATTTATTTGCATGAGTGTACTTGAGAATTTTCTTGTGATAATTGTTTTGAAAGTTTTATTTTTGGTGAAAAATTGGGAAATTATTGATTGATTGATTCTTTGGTATGTTATTCATTAATTTGTTGGTTTGCTTGAAAGAGATCTTTTCTTACATGAATAGGAGAGTACATGGGCAATTAGAGAATTTTGACCCAGAAATAGAAGGAACCTTGAGAAGATTAAGGAGAGAAAGGCAAGAGGAAAATGTGTTAACCTAAAATCTGGAAGGAGTGTGAAACCCCACCTAAAGCTAACCCTAGAGTAAGGGGATCGGGATGCACATCATGTTACATTGCATAAATATATATATTTTTGAATGACTTTATGTGCTTTAGAATTATGATTTATAGTCTAGAAGGCTTGGTTATACTTATTGAGTATGAAGGGTAAGATGGTAATTTTGCTTAAGGTCAAAATAGGAAGATAGCTTGAGGATTAATATAAGAAAAATATTTGGGGAAAGAAAATAAGAACAAGAATTGTTGTGGTTAGAGCCTTGGAATTAATCTCTAAGGTCTTGAGTTCAAATACCATCATTTAAGTTTTTGTCATAATTATTTTAATTTAAGGTGGGATTATCGTCTCTTGCATTCCATAAAAAAAAAAAAAATAGGAGTGTTGTCCCAGGAGAGACATGAAGGGAATGTCCTAATTCTATCCTTATGTCCTAAAAGAATTCTAGAAGAATTCTTGTCCTTCTATTACCTCTCGCTTATCCTAACCTCTTCACCAATTAAGCTTGTTCAAAATTTATCCAAATCCATATTTTAATTCCAGAAAATTCAGCAAGGATTATTGGTCTTTGAATTTTGAAAATGGCTCTTAGAGGTTGGAGATTTGACTGAAAATGGGGAAGGAGTTAAGGAAGGTTCCCAATGGAAATTAATTTCCATGGTTGAACCTTCAAACTCCACTCCATAGTGTTCATCTTCTCCATGGAAGAAATCTGAAAATTTTCCGGATTCTTGAGCAGCCTAACCTTCGAAAATCTCAGCCATTTTTCTTACTCAATTGTTGCTAGAAAAATGGCCAATTTATTCAGCTTGAAGACTGAAATTCTTGTGCAAAAACCGGACTACACAAAACCTCACAAACTAGAAAAAAATTATGGACAGTTTCGCAGCATAGCAGGCCGAGATCAAAGCTGTTTCTTCTGCCCTCAAACCAGAAAATTACCTCTGCTTTTCCTCCCTATAGAAGGCTGGAAACTAGCCTTAAAAGACCCTTAAACACCTCTCAAAACCCTCTGCAAATCGGCTGGAACATTGTAGAAAACTGCACAGCAAATTCCAACAACCAATTCGAAACATAACCAGAAAAAAATTCCAGCCTTGTTCCTTTCAAGCCTTGGCCGAAAACCTCCTCAAAACCTCTGTAAGTTAACCTTTGTTCAGCCATGAACTGAACTCCATTACCCCCTCCACTGACCTTGCACAACTAGACTCCATAGCCACTCCTCAAATTTCTCCTACAATCACTCCAATCAAACTTCCATTTGAATTCCAAAATTTTCAGTATTTACTCCATGAAAACACCCTTGGATTAAGCTTCATAACCAGAAATCCTCCCACCATTGAACTCAAAAATTTGGCCAGCCTTATAGCTCCCTCAATCCTCATTCAATTCAGCAAAACACAGCAACCAGTCGGCCATTTGCAGCTCCAAGAAACCTCCATCAATCAAATACCATTACCATATCTTTTACCATAAAACACTCCTTAAATTTCTTCATTTGAATTTCAAACAATCAGATTTTTCTCTCCTCTCTAATCTGAAAATCAAAATCCGAGAACTCCCTCAATCATTCGGCCAGCCCCTTCCGAAATTCGTCTAGCATTTTCTCTCTAATCCTCTCCATTTTCACCAAGAACACCAAGAACACACACTACCTTTCTTCAAGCCAAAGACCACTCTAAACACATCCAATCCCTCCCAAAAACTCTAGAACACGCCTACATACTCCCTAGAGTCCATTTTCGGATTTTATAAAATTAAATCTCGGGAACAAAAATTGACAATCGGATCAAAACCAGAATTTTTCTTAAAGTCTCAAGAACATCATCAAGGTAACCAAGAACAACTTTTGTTTATCTTCTTCCCTTCAATATTTAATATATCATACTAATGCTCTCTCTCTCTCTCTCTGTCTCTCTCCTGAAATGGTTGCTACCACCATGGCCATTTTCTTTCTCCTCTCTTGGACAATTCAAGACTCTCAAGCGTGTGGATCTTCTTAAATCTTCATTGAGATAGTAATCAACTAAGTATTTCTATTTAACTTTTCTATTGAATTCTTGATTCATGTCTCTTGGTTGTTGATAGGAAGGATAGAATATGAATGGGGGATTGAGTATATGCATATGTATGAAGGAGTTGAGATTGGAGCATGAGAATGATTGATCATGGTTAAGCTTTATGAATTTCCTTGTGGATCGATGCATGTTAATCATGTCTTAAGAAATTATGAATGTTTAAGCATGCTAGAATGTAATGTCACATTTGGTGAATAGGATATTATATTCTTATTTTCATTGAAGCCCTGAGTATGATTATGCTTAGTAGGGATTTGATCATGTGATAGTCGGTATGGATTTAAGCCTTTGTTCATGAATAGAATAGTTTGTTGATTGATGTTGGAGTATATACTCATGAATCTTGTTAGCAATAGGAAAATTATAATCGTGACCTTGTTGATCCTAGGCTATTTTGATTAGCAAATTTTATTATCCCAATTAAAATTATTACTATGTTTTTCTCCCAGGATTTCAAAATTCTTAAAAAGTTTTAAAATTGGAATATTCAATGAAATAGTGATATTTTACTAGTCAAATAAATGATATCTTTTATTAAAAATAATATATATATGAAACCTCTTATACAAATAAGTAAAATATTAATGACCTTGTAGATCATATATTCATAAACACTGTTCATATTTATTTGTTATCTACTAATCAAAACTTCATAAAATTTATTTATTATTAATTATTTACTATGTGTCAATTAAGAGATTAGTAACAATTTAATATTTATTTTAAAAATACTATTTAAGAATGACCATTTATTAATATCATTTAGAACTTAGGATTCTTCAACAATTAAACCCTAGTTTATTTATTAATAACAACACTCAAGATTTATTATTTGAACATATAGCTTATTAATAATTATTTTACAACCCCTAGTTATTTTATCTTATCAATCTAGTCTTATTTTATATAATCCTTTATCATCTAGCCTTAAAGCTTAGGACATTAGGGTCATAATTGTAATAAGTTGAACTAGGATTATTTATGTACGCGAATATAGCTTGAGTATAACCTTATGACTTATGTTTACCCTAAGCGGGGTTAGGTTAGCTTTGGAAGATTCTTGAATTTGATCAAGCAAAGGATCAGGTAAGCCTTTGCATAAACTTATTTGAAGATAAAAGATTTCTTTGGCAAGCCAAACCCGATGTGTATGGACACTCATTTTGTAAAGGCAATTAAGGACTGTTTCCTTTATTGTTTCAGTCAAACAAATCATTTGAAAATCAAACAAGTAGTTTTGCACAAACACTAAACTCTTTCTAAAAATCAACTTTGACAAGAATTTTAGAAACCCTTAATTGCTATTTTCAAATAAAGCAATGTATTATCAGTTTTTCCCAAGTGGGACAATCATCGTTAAGTACTCAATAAGGGTAGACTACTAGGACTAGTATTTGAAGGGTTAGGGTAAGTCTCTCAATAGGTGGTCACCTTTGAGGGGTGAGTCATTCCCAGATAGGATGCCAGTCCAGTAGGTCATGCCGGTCCGAGCTAGCAAGTTTCAGTCATATGGACTGTGTGTTTTCGGAGTGGATAACTGGTAAGTTTGGGTGTAGAGAATGAGGAGTATCTCACCCGGTAGGCCAATCACCTACCTTTTGTTAATCTACACAAAGTGTGGCATTCTGACCGTTATATGGTCATGGGGTCCAACGTGTGGTAATCCATAGCTACCCATTTGAGTAGTTGTATTTATTGTGCACACGTATGGTTTGAAAAGCAAAACGCCACTCTTTATTTTTAACCTTATTTATTGCTTGCCAGCACTTTCTTTTATACAATTTTTACAGCTTGCATACATGAACTGTTTTACTTGAAACACTCAAAGCACACACGGGCTTACTGAAATTTTTATCTCATCACCTTTTGTGTCATGTTTTCAGGTCGATCTTGTTGTGGAGATGAGTAGCTAGATTTGTTGCCCGCTTTGAAAAGTTTATATTATTTATTTTATGTGTTGTTTTGAGAGATGATGGTAATCAATTTATTTTAGATTTGTTCCTGAATTTTTTGTTTGTAGTAAGTTCAATTTTAAAGTATTATCTTTATTTTCATTTATGTGACATAGTAATAAAGACCCCTTGTCCTTTAGACAGGACAACATCCCTGGCCCTATTGGGCCGAGGTAGTGGTATGTTACAAGTGGTATCAGAGCTTGGGTATAGGTAAACATTGATATTATATGTCCTGTTTTATTAAGTTCAAATCTTTTATCTAACCTGGCTTGCTCATGCTGTAGGATGGTTAGAATGCTTAGAACCGTAAGAAAAGGGCAGCGATGGCTTCCTCTCATCCCTATTTACCCGGAAGACCTACCAGTGCCTCAGCCTGCACCGTAGCCAATTATTCCCTTGTATGATAGTAGTGATGATGAGGTCCCGATCAATGAGCCACCCCTAATACCTGTGATAGACTTGGTTACTGAAAGTGAAGATGAGGAAATTGATATGGAATATGTTCCCCACCCTCTTAGCCCCGTAGTTGACTTGTCAGCTAATAGTGATAATCCGGAGGAGATAGATTATGAATCTCCACCTAGACCTTCCTTCATACACCCACCCAACCAGGTTGAGACTGGGGAGAGTTCTGGATGACCCGAGAAAGAACCAATGGATGGGTTTGCTAGTGGGGCTGGGATAGACTTTACTAAGAATTTTGGGGGATCGTTATATGAGGTCGACTTTGAAGACTCCGATGAGGACAAGGGAGGCTAAAGGCTGCTATGATTAGGATGTTTTATTTACAGCTTTCTATAAACTTCTATGTTAAGGATTTCATTCCTGTTTATTGCTTTAATTTCAAATTTATACAAATAAGAGTACCTGGAGTACTCTAAAGTTTGAGAGAAATTTATATGCAATTCTTTATACAAAACTTGTATCTGATTTCTTTTTGCTTAAATCTGAATGTGAATGCATGCTCAACTGAAATGATTTAAAGCTTAAATGCATAAACTCATTATTTGGGTATGGTTTGAAATGGCACCCAAGCGCCATGTAGCCACATCAGGCAGAAGAGTTCCGGAGGCAGAACCTGTAACACCGGAGGTTGAGACGACTCAAATGCAGTAACCCAACTGGAGAAATGAGAGTGAGCCAGATTAGGAAATGGGGTCAAAAGAACCTGTTGAAGTGACAATAGGGTAAGCATTCAGCAAGATAACCGAGATTCTTCAGACTTTAACTGAACAGAGGAATCCAAAGGGAGAGGATGAAGCTTTGGAGTGGTTTCTGAAATTTCAATTGCCCATCTTCTTGGGAGAAGTCGAGCAGGATTAGAAAGCTGAACAATGGATAGAGCAGATGGAAGACATCTTCACTACGCTTCAGTACACTGAGAAGCGAATGGTAAAATTTGCTGCATTCCGATTGAGGGGCCCAGCTCGGGCATGGTGGCAACGGGTTTAGGACGATTGGGAGATGATTGATCAAGACTGGACATGGGCCAATTTTGTGAAAGCATTCAGAGCTGAGTATATCCCTTAGTGGATAGTTGAGAAGCGGGAAGATAAGTTCTAGAATCTACAGTAGGGAGGTATAACGGTAGCTCAATACACAGCACGGTTCACCCAATTATCAAAGTACTGCAAGAGGCTGGTGGACACTGAGCAGAACAGGACAAGACAGTTTGTCAAAGGGCTAAGGTAGAAGTTGAGAAGGGCGTTGGCACGTTCTCCACCAACGACCTACTCAGGGGCCGTGGACGCAGCCACCCAGACTGAAAATGAGGACCGCAGTAGAATGGTATAGAGACCTTTTTAGCCACCAAGACAACTGCCGGGACTTTTTCAGAGGTAGTAACCCAATAAGCGCCCTGCCAACCAACAGTAGCAGAATCGGGGAAAGCAAGCTCGGACAGCACCAGTTGGTCCTACGCAAAATCTTCCGTTATGTCGGTAATGTGGGAAAAGGGGCCACATAGAGAAAAATTGTTGGTCCAGAGGAGGTGAGGGGAAATGTTACCACTGTGGAGACCCGAACCACCTTCGGAACGCCTGCCCTAAACTTCACCGAGTCGGGCAAGGAAATTTGGCTCAGATCTCGGGGGCTAATCGAGCCAATGCCATGGGAGCATCCGGGAGTGGAGTGCAGAAGCCTTAGGTGAAAGCAAAAGTTTTCGCTCTCAATCGGGAGGAGGTTGGAGCTGATGCGGCAGTGGTGGAAGGTACGGTTACTATCCAAGGTCGTTCCGTTAATGCATTGATAGACCATGGATCTACCCATTCATATTTAAACAAGAATTGTGCATATCATTTAGGTTGGGATGGAGTAGAAATACCTTTTACTCTGTTTGTGATTACGCCTTTGAGGAAGAGGGTACAAGTAGATCGATATGTGCGAAATTGTAAAATTGAAGTGGGAAGAGAAAGCTAGGAGGCAGATTTAATAATCTTAGCTTTGGGAATGGATTGGCTAGAGAAGCATGGGGCTAGAGTAGACTGTAAGAATAAATCGGTTTAATTTATTAGACTAGGATATGATGTGCTGGAGTTCAATGGCAAGAGAGTAAAGGAATTGAAGTATGTGATAGCTGGGGCTAAAGCCTGGAAATTGTTGAAGCAAGGATGTCAAGGATATATGGCTTATGTGATCAACAAGTCGAAGGACCAGTGCACTTTAGAGGATAACGAAGTGGTAAAGGATTTTGCTGATGTGTTCCTTGTGGAACTCACTTCTCTACCTCTCAGTCAAGAAGTTGAGTTCACTGTGGATCTAGTTCCAGGAGCAGAACCGGTGACCCAGACTCCATATCGGATGGCACCAGCGGAGCTGAATGAACTTAAGGAGCAGCTAGAAGAGTTGGTGAGGCAATGTTATATCAGACCTAGCACGTCACCCTGGGGAGCACTTGTACTATTTGCGAAGAAGAAGGATGGGACTTTGAGGCTGTATATCGACTATCGGGGCTTGAACAACCTGACGATCAAGAATAAGTATTCCCTACCGCTGATTGACGAGCTGTTCGACCAGTTGCAAGGATCCAGTTGTTACTCCAAACTGGATTTGAGTCAAGGATACTATCAAGTGAGGATGAAAGAGGAGAATATCCCCAAGATGGCCTTCAACACAAGATATGGTCACTATAAGTTCGTGGTGATACCATTCGGGGTAACCAATGCACCAGCGGTATTTATGGATTTGATGCATCGAGTATTCCAACCCTACTTGGTCAAGTTCGTGATGGTCTTTATCGATGACATACTTATTTATTCCAAGAGCCCAGAGGATTATGTAGAACATTTGAAGCTGGTATTGGAAAAGCTAAGAGAGCACAAGCTTTTCGCCAAGTTTAACAAGTGTGAGTTTTGGCTGGATAGTGTGGCATTTCTTGGCTATGTGGTGACCAAGGATGGGATCAAGATAGACCCAGTGAAGGTTAAAACAGTTTCAGACTGAAAGTAGCTGGGGAATATCACCGAGATTCGAAGCTTCTTGGAATTGGTTAGCTATTATAGGAGGTTTATCAAAGGATTTTCAACGCTTGCATCGCTTATGACCCGACTGCTGAGAAAGGACATACTATTTGTTTGGAGTGAAAAATGTGCGAAGAGTTTCCAAAAGCTGAAACGGAGATTAATGACAGTACTAGTGTTGAGTCTACCAGAGGGAGATAAGGCTTACGCACTATATACCAATGCTTCGAAGGAAGGTTTGGGAGTAGTTTTGATGTAAGACCGAAAGGTGATCGCCTATGTTTCTCAAAAGTTGAGGCCTCATGATGTCAATTACCCCACGCATGATCTAGAGCTAGCTGCGATTGTGTTCGCTTTAAAGAAATGGCGGCACTACCTGTATGGAGATGAATATGAAGTGTTCACTGATCACAAGAGCCTGAAGTACATTTTCACCCAGAAGGACTTGAATCTGAGACAACGACGATGGTTGGAATTTTTAGAGGAGTATCGTTGTCCAATCAACTATTATCTCGGGAAGGCCAGCGTTGTTGCTGATGCCCTGAGCAGAAAAGTCAGCATGGCCAGGCTAAGGGTACAGGAGGTTCAAGTGGTTCAGGATGTGTTGGATAGAAGAGCGGAAGTGCAAGGGGAGAAAATTTTTGTTAGCAACCTGAAGTTGATACCAGACCTAAGGCAGGAAATTATTGAAGCTCAGCAAGGTAATGTAGAATTTCAGCTTTTCAAGGACAAAGAGCTCAAACGGCAAGGCAGTGAATTCCGGCAGGATGAAGTAGGAGTTTTATATTTCAGAGATCGATTGTGTGTACCCGAAAAGCACTAATTGAAGGGCAGAATTTTGGAAGAGGCACATAAGAGCAAGTATGCCATTCATTCAAGAGAGGTCAAAATGTATCAGGATCTGAAAATGGCCTATTAGTGGCCCGGAATGAAGCGGAACGTGGTTAAGTATGTCTCGACATGTCTCACATGTCAGAAAGTCAAAGCGGAGCACGACAAGTCAGCAGGACTATTGCAACCATTGCCAGTACCTGAATGAAAGTGGGAGAAAGTGACCATGGACTTCGTTACCGGACTCCCTTTGGCAAGGACCCAAAAGGACGCCATATGGATAGTGGTGGATTGACTAACTAAATCAGCGCATTTCATACCAGTGAATGTAAGGGATTCCATGGAGAAGTTGGCTCAGACCTATATGCGAGAAATAGTCCAACTGCATGGAGTGCCTTCAAGTATTGTGTTTGACCGAGATCCAAGATTTATATCTTGATTTTGGGGCAAGTTTCACGAATCAATGGGGTCGAGTTTGAAGTTCAGTGTGACGACGCTTTCGCAAATCGATGGACAGTCAGAAAGGGTTATACAGATATTAGAGGATATGCTGAGAGCCTGTGTATTGGATTTCAAGGATAAGTGGATTGAATATGTGCCGTATGCGGAGTTATCGTACAATAACAGTTATCAAGCTTTGATTGGAATGGCTCCGTATGAATCCCTGTATGGACGCAAGTGTTAGGTAGTGCTATACTGGAGTTGGTCAGAGGATAGACATATAAGCAAATCGGGAGAAGTCTGTGTTCAGGAAATGTTGAACAAGGTCATGTTAATCAAGGAAAGGTTGAAAGCAGCCTGGAGCCGACAAAAGAGCTATGCAGATAATAGGCGGAGAGAGTTAGAATTTTAGGTGGGAGACAAGGTATTCCTAAGACTGACACTAAATAGAGGAATTCTGAAGCATCCGAAAGGAGGGAAGCTGAATCCGAGGTATTTGGGACCATTTCCAATAAATGAAAGAATTGGGCCAGTGGCGTATCGATTGGATTTGCCGGATAGATTGACAGGAATTCATGAATTGTTTCATATATCGCAGCTGAAGAAGTACAATGCTGATCGCGGACATGTTTTGAATAATGAGCCATTAGTATTACAACCCAACCTGAGCTATGTGGAGAAACCCATGAGGATATTGGACCAAAGTATCAAGACTCTCCGGAACAAGCAGATTCTGATAGTAAAGGTGCAGTGGGAACATCAAGGCATGCGAGATGCCACATAGGAAATAGAAGAGTGGGTAAAGGGGAAGTATCCCGATCTAAAATAGAGATATGCTCGAATTTCGGGATGAAATTCTCCTAAGGAAGGGAGGATGTGAAACCCCACATAAAACCAATCCTATAGTAAGAGGGTTGGGATGTATATCATGTTACATTGCATGAATATATATATATATATATATATAAATGATTTTACGTGCTTTTAAATTATAATTTATAGTCTAGAATGCTTGGTTATACTTATTGAGTATGAAGGGTAAGACAGTAATTTTGCTTGAGGTCAAAATAGGAAAATAGCTTGAGGATTAAATAAGAAGAATATTTGGGTGAGAAAATAAGAACAAGAGTTGTTGTGGTTAGAGCCTTGGAATTAATCTCTAAGGTCTTGAGTTCAAATCCCATCATTTAAGTTTTTGTCATGATTATTTTAATTTAAGGTGGGATTATCGTCTCTTACATTCCATAGAAAAAAAAATTTGGAGTGTTGTCCTAAGGGAGGAATGAAGGGAATGTTCTAATTCTATCATTATGTCCTAAAAGAATTCTAGAAGAATTCTTGTCCTTTTATTACTTCTAGCTTATCCTAACCCCTTCACTAATTAAGCTTGTTCAAAATTTATCCAAATCCATGTTTTAATTCCAGAAAATTTAGCAAGGATTATTGGTCTTTGAATTTCAAAAATGGCTCTTAGAGGTTGGAGATTTGACTGAAAATAGGGAAGGAGTTAAGGAAGATTCCCAAGGGAAATTAATCTCCATGGTTGAATATTCAAACTCCACTCCATAGTGTTCATCTTCTCCATGGAAGAAATCTGAATTTTTTTCAGATTCTTGAGCAGCTTAACCTTCGAAAATCCTACTCAATTACTGCTAGAAAAATGGCCAATTTATTAAACTTGAAGACTGAAATTCTTGTGCAAAAACTAGACTGCACAAAACTTCACAAACCAGAAAAAAATTCTGGGAAGTTTCGCAGCATAGCAGGCTGAGATCAAAGCTGTTTCTTCTGCCTTCAAACCAAAAAATTACCTCTGCTTTTCCGCCATATAGAATGCTGGAAACTAACCTTAAAAGACCCACAAACACCTCTCAAAACCCTCTACAAATTGGCTGGAACATTGCAGAAAACTGTACAGTAAATTCCATCAACCAATTCGAAACATAACCAGAAAAAAATTTCCAGCTTTGTTCCTTTCAAGCCTTGGCCGAAAACCTCCTCAAAACCTCTATAATTTAACCTTTGTTCAGCCATGAACTGAACTCCATTTCCCCCTCCACTGACCTTGCAAAACTAGACTCCATAGCCACTCCTCAAATTTCTCCTACAATCACTCCAATCAAACTTCCATTTGAATTCCAAAATTTTCAGCATTTACTCCATGAAAACACCCTTGGATTAAGCTTCATAACCAGAAATCCTCCCACCATTGAACTTAGAAATTCAGCCAGCCTTGTAACACCCCGAAGCCTAGGCCCGCCAGGGCCGGGGATGTCGCCCGTTCCAAAGGACAAGGGGTCTTTATAACTAGGTCACACAAACAAATTGCGAAATAAAAATAATATTTAACTTAAAAAGTTATTACAACCCAAAGAAAACTTCAAGATTAAATCCATGAATTCCGAAACAAAACCATAAATAAAATTATCCACTCTTGTCTCCCCAAAGCAATACATAGAATTAAATGACAACAATCTCTTCCAAGGCAGACACTACTAGCTACTCATCCCCACAGCAGGATCATCCTGAAATCATGATAAAAAGGCGATGAGACAGAAATCTCAGTAAGTCCGTGTGTGCTTTGGGTGTTTAGTGAAAACAGTTCGTGGATGCAAAGTGTGAAACTTTTATAAGAGAAACATTGGCAAGCATCAAGCATTAGTCAAAAGCAAGAGTGGCGTTTTGGCTTATCTAGCCGTACACAAGTAATGAAATCAACCACTCAAAAGAAAGGGATATGGGTTACCACACGTTGGGCCCCATAACCGGTCAAAATGCCGACACTTTGTGCAGACTGACAAAAGTAGGTGATCGGCCTACTGGGCAAGATACTCCTCCTTCTCTATACCCAAACAACAACCGAGTGTCCATTTCGGCAAAACACAGTCACTCGACTGAAAACAAACTGCTAGCTCGAACCGGCACGACTCACTGGACTGACATCTTATCCGGGAATGACTCACCCCTCAGAGGTGGCCACCTGCTGAGAGACTTACCCTAACCCTTCAAAGACTAGTCCTAGCAGTCCACCCTTATTGAGTACTCAACGACTTTTCCCACTTGGGATAAAATGAACAAAGCATTGCTCTTCATGAAACTAGTAATTTGAGGGTTTCCAAAGTTTTGGGAACAATCAGTTTTAGAAAGAGTTTTAAGTTTGAAATATCTGCTCAGTAACTTTTAAATAATTTAAGTGTTGGAAATAAGAACAAATTCAACCCTCAATTGCCTTCAGATAAACGAGTGTCCATACACTCCACATTTAGTTTGCCATAAGGAAAACATTTCCACGTCGATAGGTTTTATGCAGGAGCTTACCTGATTCTTGCTCACAACAACAAGGTCTCGAACAGCTAACCTAACCCCACATGGGTAAGTACAAATCTTAATCAATTTCACGTCACAAACCACTTTCTCAATTTTAAATCAATTCAATTCACTACTACCATGATCCTAGTGTCCCAAGCTTTAAGATAAAATAATAACTAAATAGGTTTATAAGCTAAGTTTAATTTGTTATTTAAAATAATTAATGGTCTGACAAATAAATTCTAATAAGTTGAAAGTTTAAACCTTGTTAGGAAAAATTTAGAGTTTATTTGATCAAGAGTCATAGATGGTACTAGGTAAAATAGTGATTTAATGATAGTTCAGTTGTTAGAAAATTATTGATAACTAAAACTAGTTGAGATTAAATTTAATAAGCCTTTCTTGGAAAATAATAAGTAAATCCTTAAGTGTTTTGATTTAGTAAATACTTTACTAATTATGAATCATTCTCATAAAGCTTTAATTGATCTCTTTATTTTAAATAATATTTATTTATTTTATTTTCTAGAAAAATTATTATTTATTTGACTAAAATATCCTTTTTATATATATAATAATTCCAAATCTACCATTCCTAGGATTTTTCAAAAATACTAGCAATATTATTTTATTGAGTATTTTATGCGTAAAGTGAAAATTGGTTTTAGGGACAACTAGATCATGATCAAATTTCTATGGCCATCGTCAATCAAGAACATACACAATCCTTCAATTCATTAAATCATCCAAATCTTGCATATAGGCATAGATCTAAATTTATTAAGACATGATTTAACCTTTACTAGTAAAAACATGATCATGGCTTCAATATTCTAGTCATGCATATAACTCCTATTCACCAAAGGTGACATAATCTCTAGCATACTTCACCACACATACTACCTATGACATGCATCAAACTCAATTCCACATACAACCAACTAATATAATCCTTCCATGCATAAATCCCATCTCCTTCACAATCATACATGAACTCATGCTTCAATCATCAACAACACATACTCAATCCCATCGTCATTCATGTTTTAACAACATCATCCTAGAGATATGATTCTAGAGTTTAAAAGAAAGATTGAAGGTACTTACTTGGTTGATGAATGCTTTGAAGGAGTTTAGAGTAGATCTCAACTCCTAGATGGCTAATCTTGTCCAAGAGAGGTGGCGAAAGCATGGCCATGGAAAAAGAGACCATTCGGCCAAGAGAGGGAATTTTGGGCCATGAGAGAGAGAGAGAGAGAGAGAGAGAGAGAGAGAGAGAGAGATCATTAGTATGTTCATTCACATAAGTTCTCATTGGAGATCAAGTTTGAAGGAGACGAAGTTGATAGAGTATGTTTACCTTGAAGATGTTCTTGACCTTCACAAAAATTTCTAGTTTTGATCCAAGGTAGCAAGATGATTTGTGGAGTTTGATGTTAATAATGGTGCTGATGGATTCACAGTGAAGAGCAGATCAAATCTGGAGATTTTTGTGAGGGTTTGAAGTGGTTTGAAGGTGTATTAGGTGAAAAAAGGTAGTAGGTGTTCTTGGTGTAGCGTGTGTGTTCTTGGTGGCTAGAGAAAATCGAGAGAGGGAGGTTGGGAGAGCTGCCGAATTTCTGTGGAATTAGGGCTGCCGAAATTCTGTAGGGTTTAGGGAGTGATTTCTCTGATTTGGAAGGGAAAGGAAAGGTTAGTTGTTACAATCCTTGAAGAATATTTTTAGGAAGAGAATTTGGAAACTAGATATTCTAAGAATATCTTGATTTTTCTGGACAGCTTTGAAGTCTCCTATGGCCGACTGAATGTGCTACTTTTCTGAGGAATTAAAGCTGGTTCTATAAGGCTTATGATGGCTGAAACTAAGGGGTACAATGATGAAGAAGAAGTCTGGTCAATTGAGCAAGATATCATGGAAGGTTGCTAAATAAGATGGCTGGAATTTTGGAAAGTAATCAAGGTAAATTGTAGGGATTTGTTGGAGAGATTTTCGGACAGCCATTGCTGCCTTTCGTCCAGAAGTTTGAGGGAAACAATGGAGCTCTGTTAATGGTGGTTTAAGGGAGGTTTTTACAGAAGTAGGTTGGTATTTTCGACTGGAGGAGAGATAGGAAGCAAGCTGGAAAATTTCCTGCACAACAATTTCGCTGCACAGGAATTTTCTGGCAGAATTTCGTCCGCCACGTCCAGCTGAGATGCAGCGAGTTTGAAGGGGGGGGGGGGGTTAGGGGTATTCAAGGCTGGTTTCCATCCTTCTTCATGGAGGAAAAACATGGCTAAGGTGCTGCACAAAATCTGGAAGAAAACAGCTTGGTTTTAAGCCTCTAAGGTAGCGATTTGCCCAGAATTTTTCACTGATTTGCACAGCTCTTGAGCAGTCCGAACATGGCAGAAATAATTCATGTTTCAAGCTGATATTAAGGCCATTTTTCTGGCAGCATTTGGAAGGAAATGTTAGCTAAGAAGTTCGACATTTTAAAGGTACACAAGCTGGAAAATTTCAGCTCATTCCAAGAAGGAAGGTGAACTAGTTTAGGATGGAATTTCAGCAAGCTCACTAGAGGGATTCTTCCTCTTGGAATTTCCCACAACTCTTCCATAATTTTCAGACTATAAGAAGTCTTTTACCAAGACACTTTGGTCCTAAAAGACCTCAGCACCTTACTGAATTTTCTGGAAAGAAAAAGGCTAGAACATCTTGATCAAACTAAGGAGTTGAAAATTAAGAAAAACTAAATATCAAGGGAGAATGAGTTCCCTTTAAGAATTTCGAGTAGAGCAAAGGAGTGAAATGAGAATTCTCCTAACATGTCTCTCCTAGGTCATTATCACCACCTTACTCTAAGCCCTTAAGGCCGAAACTAATCCTCCCTAAGCAAAAATAAAATTTTAATCAAACTAAAGCTTCTATGATGGAATTCGAACCCAAGACCTCAAGAATTAATTCTAAGGCTCTAACCACTAAACCACAACAACTCTTGTTGCTATTTTTACTAGAAAATTAATTCCTATTCCTTCCACAAGCTATCTCCCTATTTTCACCTTGGGCAAAAATTACCATTTTGCCCCTCTCACACAATACTCACCAACAAGACTTCAAAACAGTAAAACTCAAATCCAAAGCACATAAAATCATAGGAAAATGTATTTAATTATGAAATAAAGAATGATATGCATCCCAACCCCCTTACTCTAAGGTTGGTTTTGACTGGGGTTTCACAAGCCTTATAGCTCCCTCAACCCTCTTTCAATTCAGCAAAACATAGCGAACCAGTTGGCCATTTGTAGCTCTAAGAAACCACCATCAATCAAACACCATTACCATATCTTTTACCTTAAAACACTCCTTAAATTTCTCCATTTGACTTTCAAACAACCAGATTTTTCTCTCCTTTCTGATATGAAAATCAAAATCCCAGAACTCCCTCAATCATTCAGCCAGCCCCATCAAAAATTCGTTCAGAATTTTCTCTCTAATCCTCTCCATTTTCACCAAGAACACACAATACCTTTCTTCAATCCAAAGACCACTCTAAACACCTCCAATCCCTCCCAAAAACTCTAGAACACGCCTATATACTCCCTAGAGTCCATTTCTGGATTTTATAACATCAAATCTTGAAAACAAAAATTGACAATCGGATCATAACCAAAATTTTCCTTGAAGTCTCAAAAACATCATTAAGGTTACCAAGAACAACTTTTGTTCATCTTATTCCCTTCAATCTTTAACATATCATACTAATGCTCTCTCTCTCTCTCGGCCGAAATGGTTGCTACAACCATGGCCGTTTTCTTTCTTCTCTCTTGGACAATTCAAGACTCTCAAGCGCGTGGATCTTCTTAAATCTTCATTGAAATAGTCATCAACCAAGTATTTCTCTTTAATCTTTCTATTGAATTCTTGATTCATGTCTCTTGGTTGTTGATAGGAAGGATAGAATATGAATGGGGGATTGAGTATATGCATATGTATGAAGGAGTTGAGATTGGAGCATGAGAATGGTTGATCATGATTAAGCTTTATGAATTTTCTTGCGGATCAATGCATGTTCATCATGTCTTAAGAAATTATGAATGTTTAAGATAGAATGTTATGTCACCTTTAGTGAATAGGATATTGTGTTCTTATTTTCATTGAAGCCGTGAGTATGATTATGCTTAGTAGGGATTTGATCATGTGATAGTCGGTATGGATTTAAGCCTTTGTTTATGAATAGAATAGTTTGTTGATTGATGTGGGAGTATATGCTCATGAATCTTGTTAGTAATAGAATAATTATGATCGTAACCTTGTTGATCCTAGGCTATTTTGATTAGCAAATTTTATTACCCCAATTAAAATTATTACTATATTTTTCTCCCAAGATTTTGAAATTTCTTAGAAAGTTTTGAAATTGGAATATTCAATGAAATAGTGATATTTTACCAGTCAAATAAATGATATATTTTATTAAAAATAATATATTTTATATATATATATATATATATATATATATATATATATGAAACCTCTTATACAAATAAGTAAAATATTAATGACCTTGTTGACCATATATTCATAACTACTATTCATATTTATTTGTTATCTACTAATCAAAACTTGATAAAATTTATTTATTATTAATTGTTTACTATGTATCAATTAAGAGATTAGTAATAATTTAATATTTATTTTAAAAATACTATTTAAGAATGACCATTTATTAATATCATCAAGAACCTAGGATTCTTCAACAATTATACCCTAGTTTATTTATTAATAACAACACTCAAGATTTATTATTTGAACCTATAACTTATTAATAATTATTTTACAACCCCTAGTTATTTTATCTTATCAAGCTAGTCTTATTTTATATAATCCTTTATCATCTAGCCTTAAAGCTTAGGACATTAGGGTCATGATTGTAATAAGTTGAACTAGGATTATTTATGTAAGCGAATATAGCTTGAGTATTACCTTATGACTTGTGTTTACCCTAGGCGGGGTTAGGTCGACTTTGGAAGATTCTTGAGTTTGATCAAGCAAAGGATCGGGTAAGCCTCTGCATAAACTTATTTGAAGACAAAAGATTTCTATGCCAAGCTAAACCCGATGTGTATGGACACTCATTATGTAAAGGCAATTAAGGATTGTTTCCTTTATTGTTTCGATCAAACAAATCATTTGAAAATCAAACAAGCGAGTTTTGCACAAACACTAAACTCTTTCTAAAAATCAACTTTGACAAGAATTTTAGAAACCCTTAATTGCTATTTTCAAATAAAGCAATGCATTATCGGTTTTTCCCAAGTGGGACAATCATCGTCAAGTACTCAATAAGGGTAGTCTTTGAAGGGTTAGGGTAAGTCTCTTAGTAGGTGGCCATCTCTGAGGGGTGAGTCCTTCCTGGATAGGATGCCAGTCCTGTAGGTCATGCCGGTCCGAGCTAGCAAGTTTCAGTCATGTGGATTGTGTGTTTTCGGAGTGGACAACCGGTAAGTTTGGGTATAGAGAAGGAAGAGTATCTCACCCGGTAGGCCGATCACCTACCTTTTGTCAGTCTACACAAAGTGTGGCATTCTGACCGTTATATGGTCATGGGGTCCAACGTGTGGTAATCCATGGCTACCCATTTGAGTAGTTGTATTTATTGTGCACATGTATGGTTTGAAAAGAAAAACGTCACTCTTTATTTTTAACCTTATTTATTGCTTGCCAGCACTTTCTTTTATACAATTTTTACAGCTTGCATACATGAACTGTTTTACTTGAAACACTCAAAGCACACACGGGCTTACTGAGATTTTTATATCATCACCTTTTATGCCATGTTTTCAGGTTGATCCTACTGTGGAGATGAGTAGCTAGATTTGTTGCCTGCTTTGAAGACTTTATGTTATTTATTTTATGTGTTGTTTTGAGAGATGATAGTAATCAATTTATTTTAGATTTGTTTCTGAATTTTTAGGTTGTAATAAGTTCAATTTTAAAGTATTGTCTTTATTTTCATTTATGTGACCTAGTTATAAAGACCTCTTGTCCTTTAGACGGAGCAACATCCCGGCCCTGTTGGGCATAGGTAGTAGGGTGTTACAAGGAGTTATATTATTTGTGCTTTTAGTGAACTTGGAAGTCCAAGGTATGGACCTACTTGGAGAAAATGTTGGGATTTATGGAGATGAGCCCCAAGATGGAAACGGAAATGGAAATAGAACTGGAAGAAGAATTATGGGTGACTATATGAGACCTTTATTTCAAGGAACTAAATCAAATATTGTAAGGCCACGAGTTAAAGCCAATAACTTTGAGCTAAAACCTTCATTTATCCAAGTAGTACAATAAATTGTATAATTTGATGGACTACTAGATAAGGACCTCAATGCTCACATTGCAAGTTTTCTTGAAATCTACAACACTTTGAAGTTGAATAGAGTATTTGAAGATACGACCAAATTGAGACTTTTCCTATTTTAATTTCATGACTGGGCTAAATCTTGACTTAAATCTTTACCCCCTGGTTCAGTTATTACTTAGGACAATCCGACACAGAATTTTTTTGAAAAATATTTTCCCCAACTTGCATTGCCAAACTCAGGAATGTCATCTTTTCTTTTATTCAAATACAGGAAGAGACAATGTATGAATGCTGGGAGCACTGGAAGGAATTGGTATGCCCACACCATGAATTGGTTTAGGCTTTCAAATGCTAACTTTTCACAATGGACTTAATTTTGGAATGCATAGCATTGAATCTATAACAGCTATAGAGGTAAAATTGGAAGCCCTCATAAAGAAGACTGAGAAAATACACACTAATCCAAAAGCCTAAGTTATGAGCTGTGATTTTTGTGGAGGTAGACATCCCAATCATGGGTGTCAATCTATGGAGTCAAGTAGTGAGCAATTGTTGGAGCAAGTTTTTGTGGCAAAAACTAGACAAGGAAACAATCCTTATAGGAATACTTACAACTTGGGGTAATTAATAGCAAAGCCAATCATTTCCCTAAGGTGCTTAAGCACGTCCTATAAGTAGGCCTCAAGTGCCTTTACTTTATTGTGCATTCCTCCTCAACCTCTTCAACGCCTACAAAAGCTATCACTAGAGGATTTAGTACAGAAGTTGGTATCTTCCATCGACTGATACTTCCAAGGAGTTAAGGCTTCAACGTGCAACCAAGAAGTACCTATCCACAACCTTGAAGGGCAAATTGGACAGATTATAAAGTTTTTGGGTGATAGGTAAAGTGGTACTCTCCTGGGAAATACAGAAGCCAATCTATGTGATGAGCATGGAAAGAATTAATCACTCTCCCCATTTTACATCTTTTATTGCTCATGGACAATTTTATCTATGCATTGCTTTTGCATTTGACATTATACTTGCTTCTGGTATGCTTTGGATTATGAACTCTTGATTTGTTGAATTCGAGCTTATTTGCTATGATCATATTAGTGAGGTGTTTTTGGTGATGTTTGTGTTAGTTTATTTCTATTATGAGAAAAAGAAAGAAAAAATTAAAAAATAGATAAAAGAATAAAAAGATTTTTCATTTTGTTTTGTACGGGTATTGAAGATAATAGGTGCCTGTTAAGCTCATAAATAGGCATCGGTTTCATTCAGTAACATTAAATATTGAGCTACTAGAATTAACCCCACACCTATTAGTACCTTAAACATGCACCGGTTGGTTAAGGTAAACATAAGAACTACACTGTTTTGATCGCTTTAAAATAGATGCCTATTATTGTGTTCAATAAGTACTGAGTTCTTGTCAAATTTATGATAAATTAGATAGTCACGGTTCGATTTCACTTACAACTCTCTCTTTCATTCTCGCTACGGTTGCTCTTATCTTCTCTACCTAGCTTGTCGTCTTTTGGAACCCATCTTCTTCCACTATTCAATCCCATTCAAACCATTTTCTTTCCCGCAAAATCGAGGCACCCCGTTGTAGTTCTACAATGCCGCTATCTCTACTTTGAGCCGATTCAAAAGCCCTCTTGTTGTTCATTGCCGATTGCGATAGATTTCTAGACTCATATTACACAAGCCCAGTACCGAATAGTTTCAATTCCTCTTTGTATTCTCTTTTAGTGTTATGGGGTTTAATAGTACTTTTTAGGTAATTTTGATTTTGATTGATTTAGGTTTTGAGTTGTTTTGGATGTGCTTAATTTTAACCCTTAATAACTGACTGGTGATGATTTACCCTTTTTTTTAGATAAAAGTATGGAGCTATTGTACATTTGAGGTGAGGGGTGAAATGGCACAGATTGAATTGGCTTATTATCATGATATGGAGATTGCACACTTGGGGCCTTAATGCTGATATTTTAATTGCACTATATTTTGAGTTCTTAATTGAATATCTACTTAATTCGTGGGTATTCTGATTTTAGTGCCTATATGGTGTTTTTGTTTAAGAAATGCCTATATTATTGGATGCTTATAGAAATACACTACTCTGTAGAGCTAGTTTCTAAATTGGCAGTTCTGAACTTTGATCCCTTTTGTTGAAAATGAGGGTTTTTTAGGTAATGTAGCATGTTAGAGGATGATATGTATAATGGGTTTCCCTGAAGAGTAGTTGGACTTGAATTTTTAAGAAGTAGTGATATATTGAGGGCGATATATTGTGCCTCATTTCTTTTAAATGTAATTGACTAAGCTTTTATTTGTAACTGAATAAATGAGGTTGAGTTATTGGAATGAGATGTTGTGCTTTTGCTTTTGAAAATAAATTTGCATTATGCTTTGATGAGAATTCTTGTAGGTTAACTTCTTATATGGATATTTAGTGAATAGTTGGAGCTTATTGTCTTGTTACTCTTGAGCTATGAAGTTTGGTTTCATTTTTTTTTTTTATCTAATACAATTACTTGTGTATTTTTCTTTGTAAGGCTAAATTGATGCTAACTATTCGACAGTGTTATTTTTGGAATTCAGCTAACTTGGATACTATTGTGCTCTTAATATCTTTTGTCTTTGTTTTCAGCCTAGAATTTGTTTTGTCATTTTTGTCGTGGCTGTGGTTTGGGTGGCTTAGTGTGTTGATTGAGAGTGTGAATATTATAGCTGGTGAAATTAAATTGGAGATTAATTTGCGAGTGTTGCGGTGTTGTTAATATTGGTGCTTAGGATGGGGAGCCTTTATTCCCCTTTTCCTATCTACTCATTCATTATTGTTCTATCATGCCTGCTAAACAATCTTTTAAGCTTCCTCCCAAGCGAAAAAGGGGTGTAGCCTCTTCTTCACAGCCTACCACTACCACTGACCCTACTCCTACTCCTCCCGGTCATTTTGTAGATACATTATGTGAGAAGTGGTGCATGACTAGACTCCATAACAAGATTGCTATAAAGAAAACTATAGACCTCAGATTTGAAGGGGATATGAGACTGGTTAAGGTATTTAGATAGATAGGATAGGCTTCAATCTTGGGTTTGAGTGGTGCAAACTTTCCTATGTTAGTGAATGAATTTTTCGCCAACATGTCTGAGAAGCATCATAGCATACTTGAGTCTATAGATACAGTGATGATTGGGGTGCCTATTCATTTGACTAGAAGGCTACTAGCTAGAATTATCGGGGTAGAGGATAAGGACCCTTGGGTAGAGATAGATGCGTACAATAAGAGGGTAGCCTCTGAGAGGACTTAGAGATTTATTGATGCTCTTACAAAGTCAGGGCTCCAGCATACTCAAGTGAGGCAAACCATAATTATCCAGGTTACCAACCAACACAAACTTCTTATATATCTTATAGGATTCAATGTAGCCCCAAGAGCCAATAGCTTGAATGAGGCAAGAGTAATAGATATTTATGCTCTTCACGAAATGCTACATTCTCGATTCTATCCTTCTAGCCCCCATTATCCTTACCTCCAAGAAAGAGGCTATAGTATCTCACTATGCCTCTACAGTATTTATCTTTCCTCTCCTAATCACCCATATCCTCTAGCACTTCCATGTACCTACTAAGGGAGAGAAACTAGTCGCCACCCCAGAGGCGTAGTTTCATATGGGACCTTAATCAATTGGGGCTTCTAAAATGATAGGAAAGTAGGGAGATGGTTGACCCCAAGGGAGAGGAGGTAAGGAGTTGAGGATCCACATCCCGTACTGCCCCTAAAGCCCCGGGAGCTAGAGCGATAGCAGCCACCAAAAGAGCCATCTGTTATGCAATTTTGAGTGTTGAAAAATATAAATCTACGCAAATCAAGTTTTAAATTTAAATACCAAAACACTCAAAACACACAATCGCATAGTATAACATTTTAGTGGCAAGTATCATGTATCATCGGGAAAGGGATAAATGTACTACTACTAACTCTTCTTCTATTTTTTACCCGAATGAATAAATGAAATAGACTAATTGAAATGAGTGAATCTAGAAAATAAATACAACCCTACACAAGTTTGGCCATAAGAAAATCAAGAGTGAGAAAGAAAATATAAGACATGTAATTGTCAAGAATCTCCCAAAATTAGCTAAGTACTAAACATAACCTAGGATAATTGAATCTTAATTCTAATACTGATAGAGATTACGAATGCAAAATTCACTTTCTCTCAAGTTATGATTCCCTATTCTTAAGTCAATTTGAAGGGTATCTCTACTGCCCCAATTAATCCTAAGAAGCATTAAGTACAAAACCTTAAATTTTCAAAAGAAACTAATATCCATATCTCTAGGCGATATCAACTCAAATGATTACTAAGTTCTAATCCCTTAACCCCTCTCTCGAGATGATCTAATGATAACACACATTGAACCATTAGCTCCATCTCTCGAATTCATTAAAAGAGAGTAACCAAATCATAAATCCAACACAATAAATCTAAGTAATCATTCAACATAAATTAAAATCTACCATATCAATGATAGATTTAATACAAAAACTAATTAGGATTCATCATTTCAAGAACAATTAAAGTAATAAAATGCACATTGACCAAGAAAAAAAAGAGTTGAGGCAAAGAAATACTCATAGACGAGCTTTGTTCTTCATTATTCACTTGGCAACCTCCAAATCTCTCATTTCTCTTCTCTCTTGTGAGTGGATGTTCTTCTCCAGTGGTGGCCACTCTCAATTATCTAGGAAAGTTCTATTTATAGCCTAAGGGAAGCCCTAAAAATCGTGATTAAAAAATAGCAGAAATCGGATCTATGAACAAAATCGGCACTTGTTATTAATACATCTAGTGTTGGTACTCTAACAATCTACTATGCATGTATACGTAACCGACACTGTTTAGTCCTTAGAGCGGTGCTTATTATTTCCGGTGAGTCCTCCTGTTTTGCTCCAACGCTATCTACAACAAAATCTACTGCCCCTTATTAAATAAAATTGACGCCCGTTGTTATTGAGAACTGGTGCTTATTATTTCTTTTTCTTCATGAACTGTGTCTTTTTCAAGCGATGAGTTGGTCCAGTTTATAGTTCTTCAAGTAGTTTTTTATTCAATCTTACACAAAACAATATACAAGTATGAAAATTAGTAGTCAATTAGGCATTATTTTACAACAAATACAATATAATTTATATATAAACTATGTACAAAATCAGCACTTATCACTCCTCCACACTTAAAATTTTGTTTGTTATCAAGCAAACCACAATTATTCACCAACAAACACACAGTTTACAAATAAAATGAATGAATTAAATCATAGTATGTTGGAAAAATTAACAAGAACAATAAGCATATATATTATTTTATTCTTTTTTTTAGATTTCATCCCAACAGTTATCTATCTAAGTTATTTCCGTGTACATCCATATATTAAGCAAGATAAAACCAAGACTATCAAAATTAAGTTAAACAAGCTTACACCAAATCAATGTGATTCACTTCACTCCTTGAGTAGAGAATCTAAACAACGTGATGTATATATGGTAAGACCAACTGGAAAACTCTAATCTCATGACTTACAAACATTACAAACAATATAAATATTACATTACATTATATTACAGACACTACATTTCCATTTGATATAACATTGCAACCATACATTTCATCTTGAAATAGCAGAGCCCCTCATTTTTCATCTTTTTTTCTATAAAAGAAATGAAGTTATAATGATTTTGATTTGAATACTATTTTGCATCCTCTACATTTTTTCTTTTTTTTATATCACACGTTTTTTGTCATAGGATATGCTTTTTGCATTCATATAGCCTTTTTTCTCCTCACTTCAATAGGTGCATTGAAGAACCTATCTCTTGCTCCTACTAGCCTTTACATTGGAGAGTATACAATATACAACTGAAGATTTTTATAATGCAACATAAAAAATAAATAAATGAATGAGTGAATGAGAATTGCCATGAAACTAGAGATAAACCAGCAATTCATAGTCTATATTTCATCATACTATTCTCATATATTCTGAAAGAATGAAGATTCAAAATATTTTCAAAGGTATAAACAAAGATAACTCACTAATCAAAACGTAGCCTGTGTCATTTCTTATATATAAGTTTACATAAAATTAACTTTCTTAGAAAAGTCTTAAGTAAAATTTTCAAGTAAAAAGATAAACAACAACTCCACCAAACTAACATTTATCAATACATATATGAAAAAGTCTTGAAAATTAACCCAAAAATGCGAAAAAGTTTTTTGCACATATAGAAAAAATTATAGAGCACAAAATTCGTTAAAATTTTAACCCAAAATTAGAAAATGCCAAAGATTATTTAATAAAAACTTGAAAAGATTATTACTCAACCCCTCCCTTATACTTAAATTGGATAATGTCCTCATTATCCAAAATATATTATACAAATATATTTACATGTTACAGAATAACGAAATAGGAAAGAAAGGGTAAGCAATACTCCCTGGGTATTTTGACGCTTACTATCCAAGATATGGTTGTTGCCAAAAAATTTGATAAGCAAGAGGCTTCCATGTCTAAGAGATGATTAGATACTACAAAAATAAAAATAAAATATACGTAAAAAATTCTCAAAAGATAATAAAAAATAAATCTCAAAAAAATAAAACAAGATAAATTAAAATAATTATCAATGAAAATAAGAAGGAAAGAAATAGAGTTGATGCTCTTTTTTTTTTTTTTTTAAAAACTCTTTTGTCCACCGAAGTAGTGCCTGATTAACTGAGTAAAATGCACCATTTTTTCTCAGTAACTCAATCATTTTGAACTCTAAAAATGACAAGCGCTAGTTTCATGTATTAAGAGGCACCAAATTGTTCCTATTCCTACAAAATAAAAACAGACCCAAACAACACACACTTGCAAAAGAAAAGAAACAATAAAAGGAATATAAACAAATAAAAGATCAAAAAGAAATAATATATAATGAAAACCAATACAAAAGCATCTACAAACAATAAGGATACAACTAGTGATCATAACTAATTAAATAAACTAGACAACAACATTCACTAGTACCAATACGTATAACAACACAAATCACTATACACCAATAGTTGTACACAAGGGTTATTACCAAAATGTAAGATCAACTAATAGGAACAAAACCAAATCATACCACTAATACTAATACAACAACACAACAAAAAACCTGACCAAATCAACATTTTCACAAAGGATACGCTAAGTCAATATATATGGCAATATACTACCATCAATACATAACCCATATACATAACAAAATAATAACAAGATCCAATAGTATACATACTATGAACTCAATAAAATCTAAGGGAAAGTGAATGACCAAGTACTTAGTAGATTAATTGGAAAGAATACTAAAAAGTGCCACTACAACAACCATATATCAATTTGCACTACAAACTCCCAAAAGCACCATAAGTCTCCCAAACAAACGAAAATTATCCTCGACAACAAAATAACAACTATACAAAAGCTTACACAAAATTCAACACAGTCTCCAATCAAACAACAACCTTCTACAAAACATAATTACACCATTATACAATCCAACTAACTTTTCATTATATTCACCACTTCTGCCAAGACGTTCTTAAACTTCACCAATGTAAATTACAACAACACACACCACAATTACCTACACAAGACTAAAAGGAAAAACTCAATAATAAAAACAATCAACCAAAATCTTCAAAATGTAATACAATACTTTCATCCTACGAACACTAATCTAACACCAAATACAAAAGCGCCCCAAAAAAATAACAAAAATACTCCACTGCAACAAGGCTAAATACAATAACAAATGTTAAATCCAATGAATCCACTATATACAACTTCCCAAGATAGCATATACAACAATATCAAAATTAAAAATAATACAACAAACATATGATACAACACACTGGAACCTAATACAAGTTATTTATCTCAGTGACTAAAAATAAAGAATCAAAACAACATTCAAAGAAGGTACAAAAAGGAAAAGAATTCACATGGCTAAATCAATAAAATCTAAACTTTCTTGATATTATCCTTATTCCCCGAGAACAATGCCAAAAACTGGTTCCACGATTTTGAATGTTAGAAAATATTATCAAAAATCTACACAAATCAAGTAATAAATTAAAATATCAAAACACTCAAAACACACAATTGGGTAAGTATACCCATCGTATAATGTAGTGTCTTAGTGGCAAGTATCATCTATCTTAGGAAAAGGGGAAAAAGGAACCACTACTAACTCTTTTTCTATTATTTAGCCTAATGAATAAAAGAAATAGACTAATTACAATAGGCAAACCCAAAGAATCAATGCAACCCCATTCAAGTTTGGCCATGAGAAAATCAAGGATAAGAAAAAGCGTATAAGACATGTAATTGTTAAGAATCCCCCAAAATTAGCGAAGTACTAAACACAATCCAAGATAATTGAATATCAATTCTAATACTCGTAGAGGTCATGAATGAAAACTCACACTCTCTCAAGTCATGGATTCTCTATTTTGGGGTCACTTTAAATGATATCTCTACCTCCCTAATTGAGCCTAAGAAGCATTAAGTACAAAACCTCTAATTTTTAGAAGAAACCAATACTCCTATCTCTAAGTGATATCAACTTCAAATGATTACCAAGTTCTAATCTCTTAACCCCTCTCTCGAGGGGATCTAAGGACAACCCATATTGAACCTATTAGCTTGGTACTCAATTTCTAACCACATCTCTTGAATTCATTAAAAGAGAGTATCCAAACCATGAATCTGACACAATAAATCCAAGTAATCATTCAATAGAAATTGAAATCCAACACATCAACGATAAATTTAATGCTAAAAATAAATTAGGGTTCTTCCCTTCAAAAATAATTAAAACAACAAAATACACATTGACATGGGAAAAAAAAGATAAGAGGTAAAGAAATGCTCGTAGGCAAGCTTTGTTCTTCATCTGCATCATCAATCTTAACTCAGCAATTTCTTAATCTCTCATCTCTCTTCTTTCTTGTGAGTAAGTGTTCTTTTCCAGTTGTGGCTGCTCTTAATAGTTTGGACAAACATTATTTATAGCCCAAGAGAAGCCCTAAAAATTAAGATAAAAAAAAAGCAGAAATCAAATCTGTGAACATATTCGACACCTGTTAATAATACATCCGGTACCAATCCTCTAACAGTCTACTGTGCTTGCATACCTAACTAGTGCTTGTATGGTCCTTGGAATAGCACCTATTTTTTCCAATGAGTCCTTTTTTATTCAGGCTCCTATCAAGAACAAAATCCATAATCTCTTATTGAGAATTATGGAACCGACACCTATTATTATTGAGAACTGACACCTGGTATTTCTTTTTCTTTGTGAACTCAAGTAGAAGTTGTTTTGTGGCTTTTCAAGTCATAGACTGTTACTCATTTTTTTTTTTTTTAAAAGCCGGTTCATGGCTTTTCGAGTAATGAATCAGTTATAATTCTTCAAGTAGTCTTTTATTCAATCATACACAAAATAATATACAAGTGTAGAAATTAGTAGTTATTTAGGCATTATAATAAAACAAATACAATATAATTTAGATAGAAAATACGTACAAAATAAGCACTCATCAGCTACCTATGGTAGTGGTACCATTTGAGCCTAGATTGACCAGTAGTTGCAGAGGATGCTCAAACTAATTTGATAGTTGCGGTGGAGAGGATAAAGACTGCCCAAACTACTTTGAGGACAAACATCACCCAGTTAAGGGATATGTACTGATGTAGTGATATTGCATTAAATATTTTGGGTGACTTTTAGATAGATCATGTTATAATTTAATGTAATATGATGTTTATTTGGACAATTTACTCCTTTTTGTGGCTATTTAATTTTTTTAGGGACTTGAATGAAAGAACATACAAGTTGCGAGGTTGAAGAAACAAATTTTGGAAGATTTTCGGAGGAGAGTTAAATGCATCGCCAGATTAACCAATCAGGGGCCGGATTGGACTCTCCAACGGGCTACTATAAAGATAAAAGCCGAGGAAGAGCGAATTTTGGAGGGGAGCCATTAGGGACGAATTTTGTTCGGTTTCTTTTAACATTAGCTTTAGGTATTATCTTCCAGGGTATTTTGGTTGTAATTTGGAGGGGTCTTCCATTGTTGGACACGTATTGGAGATTACTCGTGGACAAACTTGGAGATTGTATTAGTATACTGTGATGTTCTCTCATACTTTCTCTTTTAATTTGCTCTTGAATTTGTCTTCAATTATGTATTAAGTTTTTATTCTAAGGCCTTGATGTAGCTAGTATTGATTATTATATTATCTCGTGATTCCGAGTATTTGAAGGGTGTTGCTAAGTCTTTGCCTGATTATTGTACTCAAAGCAATTGAATGCTTGATCACCATTTAGATTGATTTAGCGTTAACTAGGAAAATTCAAAAGATGACTTAGTTATTTAGGAAGGGTAATCAGGCCACAAATTACATGTGAAATAGAAATATATTTGCATAATTTGTGTGATCATTATAATGTCATATCCTCGAATGCGTTCCTCCGAATTGAATTCAACATAGACATATAGTTAGGTTATTTGGAGGAATAGAATTAATATACCTTGAAAGAGTATATTGGTTAATAATAGACATTGATTAAGCGATAAGGTACACTCAGGACTATCGGATCATGTTGGTAATATAAGAGTTAGTCTAGTGAAATCGGGTTCCTTAGATCATCTCATTATACCTTTATCCGGGAAGAAGTGCTAGTTTAGTTATTTAAAATTAATTTTTAAAACCACAATCATTGAAATCTTTATTTTCTTTTAATTCAAGTTAGGATTAATTTCATTGGAAGAAGTTTTAATTCTAATCTCTGTGGGACGACTTTGTTGCTATAAACGAAATCTAGTACACTTGCTATTGCTCCGAATTGGTCATCATGTACAGTGGCCAGACCAGCAGGCTTTGTGATATTGCATTAAATATTTTGGGTGACTTTTAGATAGATCATGTTATAATTTAATGTAATATGATGTTTATTTGGACAATTTACTCCTTTTTGTGGCTATTTAATTTTTTTAGGGACTTGAATGAAAGAACATACAAGTTGCGAGGTTGAAGAAACAAATTTTGGAAGATTTTCGGAGGAGAGTTAAATGCATCGCCAGATTAACCAATCAGGGGCCGGATTGAACTCTCCAACGGGCTACTATGAAGATAAAAGCCGAGGAAGAGCGAATTTTGGAGGGGGAGCCATTAGGGACGAATTTTGTTCAGTTTCTTTTAACATTAGCTTTAGGTATTATCTT